>LQRL01035448.1:4327-17927 GCA_001703475.1 Hydroides elegans
ACCTCTGAAATCAATATAGTTAACGATCACAATGATAATTCTCAATATTATATAAACAAATAAATCTCTAATGGTTTTTTTTGCAGGATGGAGTTATTAAAGCACCATGCTGAACAAGCTCGATCTTCAACTACTTCAACTAAACTCTGGGTTCAACTCAACTGCATCGCGTGCGTTGTAGCCTCTACAATGAATGCATCACTACAATTGCAACATCTACAATTGCAGCGTCTACAATTGCAACATCTACAATTGCAGCGTCTACAATTGCAACATCTACAATTGCAACATCTACAATTAAATCATATTTTGTTTAATCATTGAAGCTCCTGGGAAAAAATAAACATTTAGTTTAATTTAAAAGACTTTATCCTAGTTGAGGGGCTATTATATTTGGAATGAAAATTAACATCAGTGCAATTTCAATAAAATTTGAAAATATGTTATTTATGTTATTATTATTCTCTAGACTCTACGTCAGGGACCTTACGCATTCGGTTGTCTATCCGTCGATCTGTCCGTCCTTGAATGTCGATTTCATATCTCGATAGCGATAAAGGGGCTGGCAAAAAAAAAACACTTTTGATTTTTGATTATTTTTTTAAGCGCATGGTTCAATAACAGCGGCGCATGCGCGATATTTGATCATAAGAAATAATGCCACATTTCAATAGCAGAAAGTATATTTTAAAGCTTTTGCGCTATAATTCGTCGCGCTTTACCCTTTTTTTGCTATACAAATAAAAGTTTGTGTCCCACGCGCAGCTATCGCATGTTATTAGGTCCGCAACTTTAAAAACTGGGGGTCATAGAGTCGGGGTGTCCGTTCGTCCGTCTGTTCACGCTTTCCTGTGCGGGCTAGATCATTTAACGGAAGGTTATAGATACTTGGTTATAGGTTCAAATAAAAGGTATTGACATGTAGATATGCCTATTGACAGTTTCACTACCAAAATATGGCCGAAAGCTGTCAAAATGCCCCCTTCGAATCGGGGGGCATTTGGAGCCATTTTGTCTTTCACAAAGGCTTTCTTGCATCATAATGATAGAACGGGGCGCCTATGATTGGCGCCCGGCGCTATTTCTTTTTTTGGGTGCGCCAAAGAGCAAATATCGCAAAGAATTTTTCCACGGGCTCACTTTTGAACAATATTGTGTCCGAAAATACGCAAAATTATCATGTCCGCATAATTTTACAATACATGTGTACCTGATATCTTATTTTTACAGGGCCTGTACTCTAGAAATGCCCCTGTTCGATAAATTTCAAGGCCCCAACCTATCGATTGGGGGCCTATAGAGTTGGGGTTTCAGTCTGCCCGTGTGTTTATCTCTTTATGTAAACGTTTTAAATCGAGAAAAGATTGGCCTAGAGACTTGATGTTGGACTCAAATGAAAGCTATGGACCAGGAATTTGTGCCTTTGATGTTTTCTACATCGATAAATCAAATTCGGGTCGCATTTCGAGAAAATAAATTTCATTTGTAAATGCAATTTCTCAAGAACAAATAAGCCTAAAATCTTTATATTGGGCTCAAGTTAAAGCTCTTGACCTGCAGCTGTGCCTTTAAATACATTTTACCAAATTCTGTAAATTTCTGGTCGCGCATGCGCGAATAATTGTCATCTTTTACTGTTTCCGAATAGTCCTAGAGACCTAGAGGGTTGGGCTCAAATCAAAGCGCTTAGCCTGTGAGAGACATATTTGATATTTAAGACCGGCTTCTTTTGGTCGCGCATGCGCGGCGCCCATGCGCGAAATAGTCATTTTTACAGTTTTTAGCGATATCTTGAAAACGGATAGACCTAGAAAGTTGATGTTTCGAATTGAAACGCTTTACCTTTAGATGTGCTTTTGAATATTTTCGAAGAATTTTAACGTATCAAATCAAATCAACGTTCAGGCGAAATATTTTTAAACAATGAATCCTTTCCAATACTAAAATAATTCTTTAGTGATCACTCGATAAGTATATTTAAACTTGTCGGGCGAATATCTCCCAAAGTTCAGATAGTTGTAATTTTGTTTTCTTGGTTTATTATTGTGGAAGGTATGATCCCATGGGCGTAATTATGTTTTTCAAAGTTGAATTATCTTACTACAAAATTATAAATGTTCGTTTCTGTTAAATGAAACTTGTTTTTGGAATGTCATTGAGTTTTTGTTCTAGTTTTAAAATCTTTTGGACCCCAATCATAAGGCTTTTGGTCGGAAGAGTTGGGGTGTTCGTCTGTCCAGCTGTCCGTCTGTCCGTCCGTCCGTCCGTTTAAAATAACCTTTGTGTTAAGGCTAGGTCTTACTACAGAAAAAGTGGTTATAAATCATAACATGATCGTGTGTTATCTGAATCATTAAGAGTTGTCAGGGGTGCCGAGAATAGCAAATTGCATAAAAATATGCACGCCCATCGGGCTGGCGCTTTTAAAAACCTAACAGGCTGACATTAAAACTACCTTGCGCTGTCTAAAACATTAAGAAATGTCAGGATGCCCTTTAGCATATAATAGCAAATTGCATGAAAATCTGTAGGCCCTTGGGGCCGGAGGTTTTAAAAATTCTACAAGCCCGAAAGTAAAACCACTGGCTCGAATTGAAAAAAAGATATTTTTATTAACTAAATCCCCCTCCCCAAAAAAAAATTATACCGACCCGAGAGAAAAATACCGGTCTCTGGCCGCTAGACCAGTGGTTTTGCTATTCACTGATTAAGCCGTCGGTTGCATATGCGACTGTCGATTGTCCGCGCGAGTGTCTATTTTTTTTATAGAGAAACTGATTATACAGGGGTGATATTTTCCTTGTAATATGGTTTCTGATAATACCCTGTTGTGGTGTAGCCCTATGGATATGATATGCCGTGATATATTATTGCACATGCTTCGGCCTATTAAACTTATTCAGAAATATAAGTTTTGTTTTGTTAAAACTAGTTTCGGAATGACAGGATGATGCATTGTTACACTGAAAGAAACTATTTATTTGTCTGTGATATGAATGAATAGATTATCTATATATTTAATAGTAAAAAAAATAATACATAATGAATGAAATACGAAAATGAATTTAACTAGGCATACTTTTATTCAACAAAAAACATATTATTTACACATGTGACGTCATTCTCACTATAAACGTAATAAGCGTTAACTATCCAGAAAGAATTTAGTTGTTAACATTATCTAGCGCTTTTGGGCTATGTTAATATTTACATGCATAGTCTTAACATCAGAACTAACAAAACATATATTTTACAGATTCCTGACCTATTTCTATCTTCTATATTTGGTTCCCAGATACACTTTCAATGGCGATTTGTCTCTTATGGCCAAATCATTTGTTGACCGGTATAAAGTTTGAACAACTGAATGCTTTATTGGTTCAGCGCACTTCTTACGAAATCATGAAATCCGTTTGTCGGAAAAATCGTGCTTTTGTTACGTGTGTACAAGAGTTTTGGAATAATTCGGACGCACTCGCCGTGATCTTTGTGCTGGGTCCGATGAATTGGTTTTACCCCAAGCCTAAAACTCTTTTTCACACCAGTTATCTTTCCTCCTTTGTTGAAGACGATTGGAAAGGCACACCAATCAATATATGCCTGATGCACATATCCGAAATACGCCCCGCACTCTCCCCAGTTTGATATAATAAGATTTCCTCTGCAAATCTAAAATATAAATAAGAATAATTAATTTAAATGTGAATACCTGCGCCATGAAATGTAAGTCCCACAAAACATGAGACATAGGGATCTTGCGGGCAATATAACTTGCGGTATTGCGTGGGGGATGTTACGATGCTTCATACATGTGATATGTATATTTCATATAAGAATTTATACCATTTTTAACTTTTTCTCTGTTTATAATTGTATGATTTATGGTTTCTGTAAGGCCACCATTAAACACGAATCGTGATTACAATTATGTTTTTCCTAAACCCGACGTTCCCGTTTAAGATAATAATTAATAATATCTTACTGAAGGCGACTCATTCTTTTCTGTCGCGGTAATGTCATCGTCTTCCAAGACTAAAAAAGAAGTGTTTTTTTTTTCAACTCAAAACGAAGCTTTGTAAATGATCTACAAAATGATATCCTTTAAATGTCATATATGTTTCCAAATAGGTTATAGTTTAAAATCTTTGATAACGCTATTAAATAAGAGCGTGATCAGGTTCATTATTTAACAATTTAGAAACTTCATACCGACTTCGATCTGTTGTCCATCCATGTTTATAAAGGTCATATCACCTTCCAGCTCCACGGTTCTGGTTTCATTTGAAATAGCACCTTCTGAAACAATATTAAAAAACATTTTAGGGCATAATTATGCATTTATATTTGCTAAAATAATTCAAATAGATAACGGAAATATTTCCTTATAGTTGAACCTTGGTTTGAAGTTTCTCATTTCTTATTCACGTTATCTCACATGCCGAAACAAAACAAAATCTTTGTTCATGTGTTAGACGAATGACTCTTAGAATGTGGTGTATTTAACTATAATAGGAATAATACCCGAAGGGTCCATATCGGTTTGAATATTGGCCCGAGGCGAAAACGGCAATGTCCATGCCTGGCTGGCGCGGGCAGTACTTTTCTCAATCTCGAGGGTCAATGATCATGCCGGTATGGATTCTGAGATTTTTTAGCATTTCATAACATGATAATGGATTGATAAACTTAAATATTCAGGGCCGCAATTACCCGGCAATATCAAAAATGATATTGACATGTTGATATCAACCTGCATAATGCGTCTAACATGTAATAGATATATGTCTAGTACAATATATTATGTGTGACTTATATAATGACTAATTTAAGCATAATTGGGCACTTAAATCTATAAAATGTTAGCCCTTACTTCAGACCATTGCGCCCATAGGCGCCCTCACAAAAATCTATGGAAACTCTTTACATGACCTCAGGTTTTAAATATTTATTATCCAATTTTACATAGATAAAAAAAAGGTTACAAGTATCCTGTTTATTATTTATTTGATGTATACCTGTGATAATCGGTTCTTTAAGATTGTTGTTGCTGTAGCTTTGACTCGGTTTTACTGATATCTCAGAATCGGCATTCGAATTCTCTTTCTCTGGGCCTGATGTCTGGTTTTCGATGGTTCGAGCTACAAGGCCAACATTAAAATTAGACTTGACATAATTCTAATTCAAATATGTATCATTAAATTTTGGATAAATCAACATAATTTTATGTAAAAAATATCCCTTTAGATCATTTATTTGATGTGTACCTGTGACAGCCGGTTCTTTCAGAGTGTTGTTGATGAGCATTTGACTCGGTTCTACTGATATCTCAGGATTGGTATTCGAATTCTCTTTCTCTGGACGTGATGTCTGGTTTTCGATGGTTTGAGCTGAAAGGCCAACATTTAAAATATGAATTGACATAATTCTAATTAAGTTTAGAGTTTATTAAGTTTGTTTATGAATATAATTAATGGCCTTGTTATTAAAGTGAACATTATTTTGCGAATCTAAAATGAAAATCTAGGTAAAAATAAACAAACAAAGATGCAAAAAAAGATTGAATCATTTTCAAAAGCTTTACATAGACGTTTAAATGGCAACGAATGGCCTTACACATATTAAAGCTATTTTTCCACGCTTTCTAAAACTAAGGCTCTCTCAACATATAAATTTAGATTTACTACTTTTGATTTTATATCATATCTCTATAAGTTTAACTACATTTCTATTAATTACCTTGGTCTGGTAGTTCTCATATTATAATTAATTCTAACTAGAGTTGAATTCTGGCACAATACATCAACCGGAAGCAAATTAGAGACTCGTTTCTTTTATAAAAGCCTCTCATAAGCTTACAGTTGACGGCATGGCCATTTTCTCAAGTGCTTAAAAATAATCAAATATTTCTAAAACTATTAACAGATAGACAAAAAATTATATCCAATATATATTTTCATTTCCGGTTATTAAATGTCGATTATATTTCAACGAATATATGTTTTTGAAGTATATAAACATATAAACCTTTTTTATAGTGGAGCTGATTTCGAACAAAAATATCACAGCATCAAACACCAACCAAAAACTAAAATTTTACACTATTCAAGACGGCTATCAATCGCGAACGCCTTTTATCGTGGTCTTCAGAAATACTACATAAGCTAAACATTTTTGATGATAATTATAATAATTAATAAGATGATTGCTAAAATAATTAGTTTGTTATACAAACTATTAAAATGTTAAGATTGTTTGATTATATGTATAAATAATGGCTGTTTGTCTAGGATAAAAAGAACACACATATATTAATAATATATATTTTATTTTACTGACTCTAGATATCAGTATCAGTATTATATTCGTATTATAATCTATGCAATGCATTTTCATTTCTTAAGTAAAGCAAACTATAAAGCAAATTACTACCAAAAAACGACAAGATAGCATTTTGTGTCTCCCATCCGTAGATAATGTGTAAATATTTTTATTGTATTAGATTCAATACCACTTTAAACTAAACCAATCTAACTTTCAATGCTAATTTCAGTTTCAAATGTCAAAATAAGCAACTGTTTGACAACATTTTTTATTCATTCTTTTGATAATACTCATTTAAAACAAAAATGCATATCTAGGTTTCATGAAAAATACAGTTTTGAACGTTTTAACGAACAAATCAGTGCAACATATCTTGTCTTCCTGAAAGGAATGTCTCCTGTCACTGAAACACGTCTAATCATCATCAAAGTCTATATAATCAAGAACGTCAGTGAATTTGTCGTTTGTTTTGTCTGGCTGTTCCCTGTAAGATATTCTATTTGAAATATGATGAGTTGTGACAGATATGTCATTGAAAAGAGTGCAGTATACATCATACAAATTCTCCAAAGAGACAACTTTGTCATACAACACAGCTTTTAGTCCCACCTCAGTCTTATTCGAAGTGAATTCGATATTTCGGAGATAGTTTATTGATCCGAGTGTCGTATCACAAAGTACTTGGGCCTCTTCACAGGCAAGTGAAAGTTCTGTATCCGCTGCTTTCTTTCGGAAATGAAGGTCGAGCACGGTTGTAACGCTCAAAACCTGGCTGTTGTCCAACTGTGGATTTTAAAATAGATTTTATAAATTAGTGTTTGTATTCATGGTTAAAAGTTAAAAACACTACACTTTTAATGCATGCAGTAATGTAAAACAAAAGTTTGTGTATATAGTCTCATGTGTCAATATATTAAACATGATATTATGTTTATGATAGGTATAATATTGTTTAGGATTACGCTTTTGTATGTTTTGAAGCAATTCGAGTCTGGAGAGATGACATCATCTAAAGCGATCTGAACGGTAGCAGTGTTGTTGTAACTTTCGATTAGTGTTTTCATTTTCTTCACAGTTTTGTCGATTTGTCTCGAAAGTCTTACAGAGATGGCCTGTCCGTCTGTCAACAAAATTTATAACAGTGTCATATTCGGCCCTGTTATAAACTTTAAACATATAAGCATATTTTTTCTTCACAAATCTATATCATATCTTAAATCATAAGTAATAATGTTTAAATATAAAATAAAATACAGTTGATATAAACAGTAGATATATATCATAATATAAACCGGTAAATTGCTTTTCAAAAATATATACCAAAGTATTTCTTCTTAAGGGAACAATAAAATGCCCTTTCGTTGGCCAGCGCCAGAAGATTTTGTAGGATATTTTCTTCGTGTTTACGCGTGAGCTGCAAATTTGCCCTTTTGAAACTGTCACCATCAATGGACCATCGCTCGATACTGTGTACCGTCTCTATTCTCTGTGCCTTTTTCTCGATTCTTTAAAAATTCATTTGAAGCATGTAATTCATATCATGACATAGGAATTCGAAAGTAATGTTTAAATAAAACCCGTTTATCAAATAAAATATAAAGGAACAATCTCATTTCAGATTGGCTGAACAATTTCAAATAAACCTACGCTGTTAGGGCTTTTGTCTTGGAGGGTTTCTCAATATCTTTCGCATCGTTCAATTCACACCTAAATGAAATTTATGCAATAGATGTAGTGTTTGATAATTTTGACTTTTGACTAAGTACGAACCACAAATTACACATAAATCTACAAATTAGTGTTAATATATTCTTGAATAAATTTTGACAGCTTAATTCTACATGATACAGACAATGGTAAGCTTATTAAACATCGACTAAATAAATGATTAGGATAATTATTGTGATAATATAATAACAAAATGGTTGAGGTATACTAAATCTTCACATAAATATAAACTTCTTAAATATGAACACTACAAAAATCAGTCCTTAGAAATAATGATCTTATTTACTCAATAATCATCAAGGTGCTCCCTTGGAAAAAATAAAGCTCCATGAAGTAACCCCAGAGATGTGATTTTTATCAACTGTATGAAAACATTTCCTTCAAATTGGTTCTTATCTAGTCAGGATGCTTTAAGTTATAACCTGGCGTTGTGCAATTTGTTGAGAACATCCGCATATGTTTCCTGCCATGTCGTTGGCTGAGCTACGTGCATGCATAGATTAAATATGTTTAATATTTAATATGTATAATAACTTTGTATATGGTATACTAAGGCAATTACTTTAATTACTTTAACTTTACTCTAATTTTATGCATATCTAGTATCAATTTATTTATGTATTGAAAACCTCAATATGATACCTTGCTCTGTTTTTCGTGTACAAGTGCTCTCATCGACTAACCATTCCTCTACCTGTCCTGGTGAATAGGTAACTTTAAAAAAGATAATAATTTCTATAATTTTCACAGTTCATTTTGAAAAACTGTAAACAATTCCTATATAATTATATGTAGCACAAAAATGCATTTTTATTTGTGTGATATAGCTACCAGAAAGTATCATTCATTTAATCCAATAATATGATATTATCATTTTAGAAAAATCCTGTTCAGGTTCTTTGAATAGAAATAATTGATACCTCCAGCGTTTGAACACATCTCAATGATTTGCCTTTCCGATTGATCACGTATTTCAGTAGCGTTTGAGATTCGATTTCTAAGGAATATTCCTGAATAATTCAACAAACTATCAAAATCAATTGTAAGTCAACATATACTAAAGGGTATTAGTAATGATATAAACAAAAACCTATTGAAACTATATTTAAGTTAAAAATGGCATAAAACTAGCATGTCTAAATAGGTATTACACTTGGTTGAAAAAACTTTGATGAGCATCTTCCTCATATGTTTACTTAAGGATAGGTGGTAGGATTCTAATGAATTTTCGTTAAACAGTCAAACCTAGAGATTCAAGTTTTTTTGAACGATGATATGACAATGCTTCATTGAGCAGACTGTCACGATGAACCGGTGTCATCTCTTTGGTTATCTTTGAAAATTTGCGTAGGTAAGCCCAGAGTCGCTCTATTCCTTCGCCGTCAGTAAGACCGAATCCATTCACTCGTCGTGGGTTATATTTGATCTATAAATGAAATTCCTCATATGTAGCATATTTCAATATTTATTATTGCTTCATCAAACATGTTTTATTGCTGAGTGTGTCATATGATTGATTCTTTTAACCAATTTACGTGTAATGAAATATGTATATGTATGTTTAACTGATACTGTCATTAGTAGAATTGATATAATTGTATTTCTAAAAACCTGGCAGAGCTTTTTATGGCCATAACAATGAAAAATGGGAATGGCAAGAACCAGCCGACTGAGCAAATCTGGATCCGTTCTCTATAAAATAATAATATTCGATACAATATCAGATTATGTGTTGTAGTGTAACATTGAAAAGCATATATGTTAAGTTATGTGTTAAGAAATCTCTATGTGTACAATAAGAACGATTATTAATAACTTGCAAACTAAAAATCACAAAACATGATTCGTATCATTTTTGGATAATACATACAATGAGATATGATTTTTGGATAATACATACAATGAGATAAGACTCAAGTTTGCACGCGATGTCGTATGTGAGAAAGAGCCTCTCCGAGTGTTGCAATAGCATGTTGATAAGGAAACGGGGATAAGCAAGTCTGTAAAAAATATTACATCAACTCTTTGTCTGTAACTGATCATTAAAAATAACAAACTTGCACCATATTTGAATACTATTGGAATAGCAAAAACCTAAATCAAGATATCCGGATAAAAACAGCCCTGGTAATGATAAATTAAATATCTCCTATATATTTATTTCAATCAAGTTTGAAAGTGATATACCAATTACATGCTATAATGATCATGTATTTAGAAAACAGCAAACCTTTCGCCTTCTGGTAAATTAACAAATAACAACGGAATTTCATGTCGACAAACCGCACCAAACACTCCTTTCTCATCAAGTTTGCGGTTCTTTTGTTTAGACCGAACTGTTTCTCCAGCCTTGAATGTACTACATTCCTATAGTGTATTTATTGAACAAATATATTTCTCTATTTCAATATATTCAACAATGCAATCAATCAGCGTGATACTGATATTTATTAAATAAGAACAAAACAAAACAATAGTCAGGCCCTTTGTTATCAATTGAAGCTTTAAACTTGAAATGAACATTTATTATATTAACTATTTTCAAGATGTGGTTATCAATTATGCCTTTATGATAGGTTCGTTGGTTCAAGTAAATAATAATTAGACAAAAAAGCAAAAGCTTTTAAATTTACTTGGGGTATACCAACGCGGGTGTCAGAAATACTCTCGACAAAAGACTGCACTTCTTTGGGTGAGACAAAGAATTTTGATGGGTGTTTGGGTTCTTCAACACTCTTTCCTGCAGTTAACTTTCGGACAAGCCCAAAATTAGCGTCCATCGAAACCACAGGGCAAGTCTATGAAATATATAAGTTAAAGAATGTATGAGGCTTGCAATTGACAATTTTAAATGTTTGCAAAGTTATGAAAGTTATGCTTTGTATATTCAAAATAAATAATTGATTATATTGTTACAATAATCTTTAGGTATATTAATAACCCAGTCGTTAATTGTAATTATGTATTGCGATGGAATTCGATACAACATCAAGATTCATGTTTGACCTTAATGCAAGCAGGACAACGTGGCTCGTCTGTCTGAGGTAGCGTCTGCTGAATAACTGCTAAGGCATGTCTATACTCTTCTATTGGAGAGCCAACCACATTTCGATATATTTTACTACCCTGTAAAAGATGTAAGATTATATTAACTAAAATGAACGTGTTCTATTTTGATCTTGCTAATTTTGCCATTCGTCATGTTTTTATAGTATATACCTAAAAAATAGTATAATGAAGCACACCTGAACAACCGACATGTCATTGACCATGCGGTGAGATTCAACAAATCCTTTAGTCGAAA
Source organism: Hydroides elegans (assembly GCA_001703475.1). Taxonomy (NCBI): domain Eukaryota; kingdom Metazoa; phylum Annelida; class Polychaeta; order Sabellida; family Serpulidae; genus Hydroides; species Hydroides elegans. Next base: position 15,681 of record LQRL01035448.1, read on the forward strand.
CTTGATTTTCTAATAGAAAGATCCTCATCAATGATAACCAAGCCAATTCAAATGCCATATTCGGATTTTCCGGATTATTTGGCCAATATCCAATCCTGACTAGCGTTTCGACGACAGACAGGCATGAACAAACCCTGACGAATGCATTATGCATCGAACCTATAGAATGAATATTTAAGTTTTGTTTAAATAAATATAGAAAAAATATATTTGCGAATAAAACTATGAAATTACAGAAAAACAATTTAGAATTATAAAGATCCATTAGTTTTTTTCTCAATGTAATTTATAAGACCTTTAAGCATACTATCATAAGAATGCAATGAAAAGTGTCATTGAATATCAAAATTTAAGGCTTGATGTTAAATGTAAAAAGTATTTTATTTGGTTTGTAATTATAAACCAAAACTTAATTCTCAAGTGATTAATTCTCTTAAAGAAACATTTAGAAAGCACATATTAATAACCTTTATTGTCAATAAGTGTGATACTGTGTAAATAGGCATCGCACGTTTCATGTTCCGGGTGACACACGATGGGAACGTTATTTGTTATCAACCTTTCAAATCGTCCGTTCTGAAAATAAATATGATTAAGAAAGACAAATCATACAATAGCTATAATATAATTCAATGTCAATTGTTGCTTATTTAATAGTTAAATAGATGTATACATTACACATATATGTAATAGTCATATAATCAAGTCATTCAGAAAAAACTAGTTATGTCATCCGCTTCTTTAATAGCATAGTGCCATAGGTTTACTTATAATAAACTAGAATATTATTCGATAGCTCAATTATTAGTGATACATAGTGACCGAGGGAGAGGACTGAATGCTATACCACTTTGCGCTAACACGGCGGGTAATAAAAAAAATCAAATGAAAGACATGATACTGTTTTAAAAACAAACCTGCCAGATTTCTAGACAATGAAAAGGTCGAATCTCGTGGTCTTTCAAAGCGCAATTTCCACATGCAATATACGTCGTACTGCACTGTTTACATCGGACAGGTGCATCGCTATTTTCCTTGCAAACAATGCATTTGCGGGATATCGGCGCATGTCCTTCTAGCAAACCATCGACAACAACCGGACGCAAGTTTTCCCAAGCATGAACTTCTTTTTGTTTTCTATCATAATAGATGTTAGACTGAGGTTTTGCTGAATTGTTTGTGTCGAAATCCGTAGCTATTGCAGTGGGAACATCGCTATTAGAACTTGAAGTAGATGGTTGAATATTCGATTGTATATCATCAATGGAATTTTCCGCAAGATATAAATTGTTGATTTCAACCTTGCCTCTCTTTTTCGAATTAACAGGAATTGCAGGTTTTATGTGTGTAGGCTTTCTTTTAGGTGGCGGCATGCTGTAATATTTAAAATAAATGATGAACTATGTAAATGTGAATTAATCCGCAATAATTCTTTATTTTTTAATTCTGAATATTTGTTTATGTTCTTGGTTTGTTGAGTGTTGAATTGGATCCCTACATTAATTGGGTAAAGTATATAACTCACTTTATTTGAGAATATTATGAAATGTATACAAGAAATTCTTGGATCGCATATCCCCCGACTCGACTCGATCTTTACGAATAAAATAACCTGATGGTAACGGGCAACTAGAGTGAAAGTCCTTTCACGCAACGACTTTCTTTTTTTCGTGTTGTTTTTTTTACGTTGGGTGTATTTTATTGTGTTGTGTTTATTTTTTGTGTTAGTTACATTTTTGCGTTGGGTTTATGTTTTGGTGTTGTGTTTTTTCTTGTGTTTTTTTGTTGGGCTATCTATTGTGTTGTGGTTTGGTGTTGTGATTTTTTCTTTTTGTGTGTTTTATGTTGTGTTATTTATTTGCGTTGGGTTTATGTTTTGGTGTTACAATGTTGTTTTCTTGTGTTATTTTTGTGTTGTGTTTTTCTTGTGTTGTGTTTTTCTTGTGTTGGGTAAATTCTTGTGTTGTGTTATTTGTGTTGGGTTAAATTTATTGTGTTGCGTTTGTCACTTTTCAGCCATTGTAGATTTCAGCCATTTTGCGGTGGCCGAATCTGGCCAAAACATTCAAAAGACACATATATACTTGACTCTGTAATGTCAATACATTTTCATTTAATTAATTTGATGTATAAAGTTTCAGAACACTAGGACAAAGCCATCGTACACAAAAAAGTATTTGTGAAACACGCAAGTCCCGAGCCTCCCCCCCCCCCCCGTAAAGGCTTAACCTATTCGAAACTGTCAAT
>LQRL01035455.1:6420-16712 GCA_001703475.1 Hydroides elegans
TTTATGAATGACGTCACACGGGGAATTCCCATTTTTCCAAATAAACTTGTATCTGCGTTTAATGAAGAGCACCACTAATGACTACATTTCTTGCGATTACGCTCCTTAGATTAAGATGCAGAAACATGAAATAACATGTAGTAAAACATAATATAGAAAACATGTATAATCATGTATGTAATATTTGTGATAGTGGTAGAATTGTAGATGACTGTCATAAGTTGCTCAAATGTATAAGAATGAAAATGTTTGTGCTGATTAAAACATCTTTGTACTAATAGCCTGTATTTCCCAAATATAACCAAGTTTAGCTAGTACAGAGCATAATTTCTCTGCTGCACATGTCTCGTCCTCAGTGATGAAGCGAAAGTCTTTGACTGTTTTGGCACTTTCATCATCATACAACCTCTTTCCGCCGTGCCCATGGGGTTGCGCCAACCCCACGCGAGACATGTCAGCTACTTGGCTCCCATCGGCTTTCGGATCTTCTTAGCCATAACCAACTGAATGCCATTTCCACCACGTCGCTCATTTCGTTTATAGCCTTGTTTCTTTCTTTTCCGGTTAACCAGATTTGTCGTAGGGCTCAAATAGTTGATGTTCGCGACAGTCTACTTCCACAGGATACCACACAGACCATCCTTTATCTCTACAATCATCACATAGCTCGCTGTATTTCAGTTTCTTTCGTTTGTATGCTTCATCGATTCTCGATTCCCACGGAACTTTAAGCTCGATTATGATCAATAGCATGTTTGTGGAAGAGAATAGTATCATTTCTGGTCTTAGTCGGGTTTCAATCTCAATAGGGAAGACGAGTCGCTTATCGAGATCTACACGTAACTCCCAGTCTGTAGCTCTGTTCAATAAGCCTACGCTATGCTCAGTGTTTTTCGTGCTAGTTTCTTGCGTGTTGTTTGTCCAGCTTTGACGAATTCTATGGTATCTTTTTTCGCTCTTTTCGTTTCGATTTTGTTAGCATTCACCCGTTTTAGCTCTACGTGGTGTGTCAGCTTTCAAAGGACCTTGTCGTGATGCCATGCAAACCGTCGCTGAGTGAGCGCTATTCTGAAGGTGGAGAGGATGTGCTCCAAATGACTGGGCCCACTACAGAGTCCGCATTTAGCGCAATCACTCTTCCCCCACCTCATGAGATTTGTAAGTGTCGGTAAAAGGTCATAAGTCGAGGGGATGGTGAATTGGAGTGGAATTGGTTCCATCTTCCAGAGTGTGTTCCATGTTATCTTTTTGGTAACCGCACTCTCCTATATTTCATCCATGCTCCCTGAGATGCCATTCCTACTGCTCTGGCCATTCGTTCCTCTTCCTCTATACTTCGTAGCTCATTAGTTATCATCTTTCTTCGTTTTTTTTTTATTGTTTGCGGTGTCCCACCTATTGTTTGACGAGGTTTCACCGAAGCCGAGACCTTGTCGGCCTATGCACACCTTACCGACAATATCTTGATGTTTAAGGCGGGACGTTGCCTCATTTACCACATTTTGCACTGCCCATTTTCTGCCAGTTGGCAGTCTCACGCCGGATTTGCGAACGCATTCGTCTGTTGAGGTTTGAATAGTAGTTTCCATTCGAGCTTTGCTCACTTTGAATTTATCTGACAAGGCAGTAAACGGTAGTTGCAGCTTGTTTCTCTTCCATATAGGCCTATGTTTGTGAAGGAAGGCGGAATACCCAGCCATTTCCACAAGCTGCTACTTATTTTGCTTTCCATTTTCCGACTGCCGTCATGGGGAAATCATACATCATCAGTCGCCAAAGGATTCTAGGTAAAACGCCGTGCTGGTAACACCATGCTTTGAACTTTCCTGGTATCTCGCTCTTATTTATCCTTTTCAGCCAATGCTCCAACTGGTCACCTATGTTCTTTACATTTGTGGTGTCTTTGAGGCTTTTGTCAAATAGCTTGCCTAGGCATTTGATCGTTTTACCAATTCGCATATATTGCCGCATTGATTGTGTGAATTTTGTTCTTTGCGTTACCCTACTGGGTTGCATGCATGCCGATCGACGTTTATAGTCAAGAAAATACTTTTTTCATGGTTTTGAGCATTACGCTGTGCCTTACATATAAGCCCATGCTAACAATACAAACGCAAGAAGCATTAAATAAAAATAATACTTCATGCTCTCAGGAAAATACGGGAAAAGCATTGCCCCACGGGAGACCGCCCGGGAGAGACCTCAGCCTTCGCCTTCGTTCACTCCGAGACGATCTCCCTCGGGGCAATAATTTCCCGCATTCTCCTGAAAGCATGAAATATTATTATAGTGTAAGTAATTTAGATTGTTTTTATCATATGTAACAATATATATTTTTATTGTCCATCGTGTCGTTATGATAAGGGTTTTATAGAGATATAAACTTGAAATTCGAAACATAAGGTGTTCCCCACGAAATCCAGCTTGCATAAAAATGTTGAGAAACTATTTTCTAGTTGGGAGATTTGAACAGTCTGAGGAACGCATTGTTTATTCATCGGCTTTCATATCTTCTTAGCCATAACCGACTAGATGCCTTTTCCGCCACTTCGCATATTTTGTTTATTTGCGTGTTATTATTTTATAAACTGTTATTTGCAATATATGATAGGTTATTTAGTTTTGGTAAGGCTGACAGGGCTTTCGCCCATCTAGCTTATATGCTACTTCAGGCCACAGGAGGAACCTCAAATTGCAGGCATGTCTCCTGTCCTTTCTTTTATAGCTAATGTGCCGCTCTTCCTTATTCGTTTGGAGGCATGCTCGCCTATAGTCCCTACATATAAGACTGGTAAATGTAGGTTTAAGTGCGTTAAGCGAGTTTATATAAGAGTTGATGTCACTTCCCAGCCTTTTCCCTGGGTGAGTATGATAAATATTCTCCTTTTCTAACCTTCATAATCAGTTTAACGGTGCATGGAAACGTTGAGATGCATGTTTAAGTTATCTGGATTATTAAGGATGTTAAGTGAAAAAACATTGTTGGAGCTTTCTAACATGCAATAATATAGGTGCAAAAGTCCCCACCATGCTCAAAAGCCCGCCTCATCTTATCTTAATATCTTCGGCAAATATTTGAGCTTTATCTTGTAGCAAAAAGTTTTGTGGATTAATGAAATATTTTCTCTAATGAATGCAAATGCTAGAACAAATTTGGAAGAAATGTTTCCTTTTTAAACTAAGAATAAAACTTGTGCATTGTTACAGGAATCTCAATACAACATAGGATCAGAGCAATAACTGGATTATGAATAGACAACTGCATGTGAAAGCAAATAAAACTCAAAACAATGTTCTAGAGTTTTGAAATATACGTAGATTCTCAGAATCAGCGCGGGCAAAAACAAATCATATGAATGCTTAAGAAACTAAATAACAAACATAAGTGCAAAAACGTAAAACAAAACATAGATGCAAAAAGTGTGGTTAGAACATATATGAATAAAATATATATTTTTTGTTAAAGTATATAAATGCAGCGCAAAACGATTTGTTCGTTTTGTTGTTGGTGTACTATATTCCATGTTAACAGACACTTGCATTTCTGAAATTTGGATGGTGAATTATTTAACAATAAGCATTTGCCTCATTTTTAGCCACGGCTTGCTATGCAAGCCGTGGCTAAATATGCAAGCCATGGCTAAAAGAAGGCATGGGCTTGTATGCGCTAGATCTCCGGATCCAATGGAATGTTTCAGTTCATATGCTAGAAATTATTTTTACAGGTGGTGTATAGGTGAGCAACGAAAGGTTATATTTCTGTTTTGACCAAAGATCAGAAAATTAGGCCACGTCAATCTTAGGTGATTTTCTGCAATTCAGACAACACAATGGACCTTGTACGCGCAAGATATCTGAGATCAATCAAAGGATTCGATTCATTTGCTAGAATTCATTTATACAGGCTCTGTGGGTGTCAATTAAACGTTTACAAGGTGTGGCGCACTGTCCTTGGACAGTCTTGTTATCATTGTCCACGTATAGAAATATTGGATTTCTGACTATAAAAATGCCGACAAATTAATTACAGTTATTCGAGAAAGTTTTGGACTGAACTCCCAACAACTTTTAATAATCTTCAGTGGACTTATGAAACCTATATTGCACTTTACCTGAAAAAGAGCATAATGAACATATATTCATCTACATATTTACATCTTTCTTATAGAAAGTGCACCTTATTGGTGCTTATTATATATGCACTAAAAATCAACGGACTATGACCCCAGGATATGTAATGTCTTGTTATAATTGATGATTTAATAATGAGATAACTTCTGATATTAAAAACAATATAGTACAGTGCACCACGTTTAATTTGAACACGGATAATCTATACCATATTTGCTTCGAATAATTGAATTTACCACTTCGGTTAATTTGAATTCCCTTTCAAGGTATAAGTTGCATCTCAAAATTGGGTAAAATGGCCCAAAAATCAAACGTTAATACAATAATATCCCTTTGTTATGCTGATTTCAGTATTGACGGTTCATAAAACCATATTTTGACTCATGTAGACATAAATTGTTGCATTTTCAAAGTCATGATGATCCCGGATCGATTGGCCGGTCTCAATGATGTCATCGTAAACATAAAGGGGAGTAAATGAAAAAAAGAGCAAACATCTTTGATACAAACATCAAATAAAAAAGGATCCATGGTGATCGCTCTAACTTCAGTATTACTGTGCCTTTATTTACAGATGGTGTTCGATTGTAATTATTGTTCACCAAATAGATGACATTGACTTTACAAAATGTGATATTTTGTGGAACATGCTAAGCCCCATTCATAGATTATGAAATGTAAAGTTATATTCAAACAATTATATTTATTTTAATTATAGCGCATACAATCGTGACCTGATATAATGACTATATAATCGAAGAATGAAGAGCGATTATTGGATGGTGAGGGGTGAGTTTGGTGAGTTTGGGTAAGGTTTGTTCAAGGATTTATGGCTAATCATTTTTTTAAAAAATCATATAACTTCGAATAATTTGAAATTTTGATAGTTTCAACTTTTTCCCCAGGTCCCATAGACATTAAATTATCCATGGTGCACTCTAGATTATTAAATTTCAACAAAATGCATACGTAATTTTGTAGATGTTTATTGTCGAGGGATCCAAAATCGAAAAACGAACACTTTTTATTGAACGTTCGTTATTCAAAGACTTCTACTTGCGGTTTATTTGCGTGTCAGACGATGTAGGACTATATATATCACATGCGATAGGACTTCTATTGGCACAAAAAAACTTCTTATTCATTGTCTATTTGTCTATTTTTGTATATTAATACTGAAACCTTACCGAACATTTTGTTGGCGATAGAAACTTCGTTGGTCTTCCAAATGCGTATAATAATGCTATCAAAAGCGAAGATTGCCTTCAACGTACGCACTTCTCTCATGAAGCAACAATTATGTATAGAAACATTTAGGAACAGTTTACTGCAATAAATTCATTGTTGGATTTCTTTAACAATGGGTTAAAGTAATTACAATTGTGTTTATTATAATATGCTATTCACATATGTGTTTATTCGTCTAAAATAACAGCTTATGTTGTACTCTTCACAGGCAATAATGATGCTCTTTTGTAATTCAAATATAAATAGGATGATATAATCCTTAAAATGCTACCCGTTAATAATAAAACATTCGTTATAAGTAGGGTTCAATAAAACGTAAAGGATGCTCGAGTTAGAGATATAATAGGAATTTAAAAATTGCATTGATTAAGTATAGCCTATATATTCATGAGCTAAAATTTGATATTGAGAATATACTTAAAAGAGATTAAGAGAAGGAAGAAAGAAACATGGAGACAAAAGATGGGGATGCTGAAAGGAGTTGAATTGGCCAAGAAGCTAGAGGGGTTGGAGGTTGGGAGCTTAGACTTATACGATGGTTTGTTTCAATAAAACGCGTGCATCACTTTGAATTTGAATGAATCAATTATGCAGATACTACAAATAGAAATATAAAAAATTGAATGAATTAATACATCTAGCAATGTATCGTGTATTATTTAAAATCTAGATGTTCCTAGGATTTTGCTTTTTTATAACAATGGTCATTGGGCGACATGTGTCTAGATACATGCACGAAACGAAAGGGTTGTTTTGGTAATTATAAAATGGTCATACACATTAATTATCCCAGTTTTGTCCTTAATTATGTTTTGGAGAATACTTATATGTCTTTCTCGTTTTTAAATTTTGATGAATTGCCAATTGATGCGCTGGCTTGCGTTCTGTAAATAATTATAACCTTGCAAAATAGATGTTTCTTTTCTTTCGTTAAAACATATGTTTGGGTGTTGTTGTTTAGTATGTATAATTCATTCACGATTTACCATGGCATAAACAATAAATGGTCATTCATTTTATAGCACAATAAGAAATGAGCATACACATGGTAGCGTTCTATTTAGAGTATATGCGTCAGGTCCCTGTATGTAACGACAAACAAAGTTCTACGAATGGGGACAATAACGATTCTGACAAAAGAGTTTAAGGCGCTAACGAGCTAAATAAACACTATTAGTTTACATGTCTATATATCTATCTATCATCAATATAGGTACCGTTTAGTGCATAAACGTATAGTGCAAAACAAGTTGAAATATAATAATAGAAAGCTATCTCGGTCTAGTCTTTGAGTTCTAATTGCTTAACAACATGACTAAAGCCTTTATGGGATGGGTTTTGAAAGGAAAATCGTGAGCCTCAGATGATGTCACATCCAGTGATCCCTAATCATATTTGTTGACGACAGCATGGTGAGCTGAATAATATATGAAAAAAGATATGAATAACTCATCCAAGTCGATAGCCTCCAACAGTGGGAAAAGACATGTAAAAAGAAGTTCTATACAGTAAATGCAAAATACAAAATGCGTCACAAAACGGCAAAACCACTCCAAAAAAGCTATGGTTTAAAGCTAAAACAATCAAAACACTGACGATAACAACCTCTCGGTGAATGATTACATCAATAACGTAGCCCAAAAGGTGAATATAACCAGGGAATTCTTACACGATAATACATCCATGTGTCCATGGCATATCAAGGCCTGCTGTTACGATACATGCGTAAGAACACAGCTAAAAACACAACGCAAGAAAGAACTCTTTCTAACTCGAATCTGTGCAACGCCGTGTAGCTCGATACGTGTAGAAACTGCGACATTGTCACTCCAATGCTTGGCGAGCTTAACACAGGAGAAAAGAAACGAATGCGGCTATGATGTATCGATTAGTAAACGGCCTTTTAGCCGTCCCTGTCAACTGAGAATCTCATCTCTGTATCGAATCGCACTCGAGGTCAGGATACACGCTAACTGCAATCCATACCTGATTACACGCAATCAAACACTCATTTACACGGGGCACGGTGGCGCAGTTGGTAGCTGGCCAGCCAAGCAAGCATGAATCTGAGGGACATGAGTTCGAATCCCCGCATGCCCCATGATTCATGTCAAATATGCTAGCCCCTATGGATTTATCGATCTGTCTTTAGAATGGTGTGCAATTAAAATTGTAAATGGTTGCCCAAAGAACCCAGGTGAGTTCATCATGTTCAACCCCAAAATTGACACATTGATTGCTTACACTGATCGATATGTATAACAAAGTGTTCTTAGTATATTGCAAACTGTATTAAATGTTCTTAAATTGTAACGTAATTCAATCTTCGGGTTGCAAATTAAACAAATTTAACCTTTTCTTATTTTTTTACACCGTCCGGTATAGAAATCTGAAGCGGACTACCTTACGGCATCATTCAAAACCTTCCTTATATTCTCTGCTATGAAGGTAATCCTTGATCAAGTGCAGCACTATGTTTCGCACTCCGTAAAATGATATTGAGATACTGTATCAAATGCTTTTGAAAAAAATAAAAGGAAGGGGTTACGTTGTTGGTCTGAGTTGAGATATTTTGCATGTTTGTTTACAGTAATTAAATGCATCGGTTGATCGTAATTTTCTATTTGCCTTCCGCCAGTTGTCAGGTATGCAGCCGTGGTGTAAGGCGGCTCGGTATATTGGTAAAAGGGGACCTGGTTTGCTATCAGAGTGTCCCGTAAACTGTCGCGTTGGGGTGTTTTTTCGACAGTTGGCTTTGTAGTGGTCGAGACCTCTCATTAGTTTGCGTACTCCTTCGTGTTTGAAATCTAGTTGTTCGTATAGGTCGGGATGCGATTTAAGGCGCATGTCGGGGAGATCACTTGAGTTAGTATCTGGGAATACTGGGATTTTTTTGGGAGATGACGTGGGTGATACCGTTGTGTTTAAGAAGAGACTGCCCAGTGAGTCGCATCTTTTACTTTTGATAACTTTTTAGACTTGTCTTTGACATTGTCGCAAAAATTGCCATTGACGTATTTGTTATACGCTTTAAGTTTTACTTTTAGAGCCATTTATATTAGCTTTTTATGCTTTTCGGAGCGTATAATTTCATTAAATGTTGTCTTCTTTCTTCTGGATTGCCGTTTGATTTCATTGTTGAGTCAGGGTTTATAGTGACGTGTCGGTGTCATCATTTGATGCACGTTGTTGTTGAGTGTTTTGAACATATCGTCGTTAAATAAGTCTACCGTGTGTCTATTGTGGATTCTATACAGCCTGGGTTTTATGAACTTGCACATGAAGTTGAATCGGATTTGGTTCTTCTTGCAATTACTTCATTGTCAGCCAATAACAGGTCATGATCACTTACACCAAGAATACATTCTATTAGCTTCATTAATTGGGGCCGGTTGCTTAGAAATAATTCAATTATGTTACTAGTGTTTGTTTAACTTAAATAGTTCAATTTTGCAGGCTACCTTTTCACAGTTCGACTCTATTTACAAATATTGACGAATGCTGTCTGGTCCATCCTTTGTATAACCACCATATAGTTTTGAATTTGCTGTTTGATACATCTTTTTGAGCTGGTGCAGATGATTCAACTGTTTGATGTATCGATGGTTTCATACAATGACATCTTTTTGGACATGAGACTTTACCAATTTAAAAATAAGACACCATGTGATTTGTCTTTGGGTGTTTGGGTACATTTCACAGGTGCCTCGGCTGCGCCTTGGAACTTTACAATATTTTAGTGAATGTTATGAGCTCGTACTTTATACTATATTAAAAATGTGCCTGGTCTAGATTTTAAAAGAAGGGCACCCCACGACATATTTTTCAAAAGGTTGTGAAATCACACTACTTTATAATAACGAACAACAACAACAACAACAAAGTGGTTTTTGAACATTTAAATTTTGCAAAAAGGTTTTCCCTTTTTAAGCCAGCTGAGCAGTTTCTCTTCTTCTAGCCACCTTGCAACAAAAAATGAACACCTTTTCCGAAAATTGAAATGTTGAATATAACTAAAATACCTAGTATTTAACGCAAGTAACCGATTATTAGACAATTATAAGCAGGTTTAATTAATTTCGAATATTTATTTTGTTTATCTTTTACGACAATTGAGAAGTTATCAAAAAGGGTGTACCTCAAACTGCTCAAATCTCCAAGCTGGAAGAAAATAATGTACTCATTCAATCACGATATTGCATACCAATGTATCAAATACAGTTTAAATTTTAAAGTTTCCTTTCTCCAGAAAATCCTTATAATGACACCGCGGACATTAAAAAATCATATATACATTGATACAGAAAGGAATGAAAATAGACTAATCTTAACTAACTAAACTTATATGTCTACGAAAAATCACATGAATAAAAACTTGAAAACAGTATGGTATCGGGTACTCGAATATTTAGATGTCGCATTTTGTAGAAGGAACGGGTAAACATGAAATTGCTAATGAGCTGTCGATATTTACACTTCCGTCTCGTAAGTTTTTTTAGTTTTCTCCTTCAAATGCATTATTATGTTTCTTTATGAAACAAATATAATCATTGCCTTAGTATTCAACACCTAGTGCAACTAAATAGGGGCGACTTTTGAACTGGTTTATAGTATCGTATGTCTAAATTGACCAAATTCTGTGAGTGTTGTATACTCGTAGAGAGGCTTGATTGTTAATTCTATGATTAAACGAGTTTAATGAAGTTTGATCTGGATTCCATCGGTGGTGCTCCGTGAGGGATGAAGGGAAAACGTGAGAATAACAATGCTTTCCGTAAAACCGGCATCCTTTAACCACACTAAGCAACGCGTTTACTACTAATATAACCCAATATATATAGGGTATGGGAGGGAGGGCACTTTTTCCCTTCATCCCTCACGGAGCACCACCGATGGAATCCAGATCAAACTTC
>LQRL01035469.1:0-16111 GCA_001703475.1 Hydroides elegans
ATATTTGATAAAAACATATGCGTGAAATTAATTGCGAAAAACTACATAATCACCACGTGGTAATTACCCAGGCTCAACCGGAAGTAAATTTTAGCAGTAATAGGATTGGGCATGTGAGTTGTATAAAGGCACGGGGCCTGCGGCCCCGGGCCGATCAAAGCAAAACCTGTTAACATTTACAATGCACTTAACTAGTTATTCTAATCATCCTTAAGGCCTTACCATTGATTATCTCCATCTTGTGTTCGAGTACACGAAAAATCTTCCCAGATGGGGCTATAGTTGCCATCGACCGCCCTAGACGATGCACCTCGATAACTGACTGTGCTGTTGAAGGTTGGTTTATTGAATGCCTTGTTGCTAGTCACCACTGAAATATGAAGTTGATTAATATGTTTTTTTTTCGTGAATAGCTGTTAGCCACGCAATTTAGCAGTCATTTCCCCTAACTTGACTTAATTGAATGCCTTGTTGCTTTTTTGCTCTGACATAATTAACAGACTCTTATTAATGCTCAAAACTAAATCTACGCCAATTTCCACGAGGATCCACTCAGTAGAACCAGATATATGACCCTTTGAAGTGATGTCTTTATTTTAAGGTTGAGCATATAAGACAATTACTATGTTTATATCATGGATATAACTGATGTGCATATCATGAAGCAGTCATGCCCTAAATCCTGACTAAAATTTGCAATCAATCACTGATCCATGCTAGTTTTCATATTGTTTGTGGTATAATAGAATATACTCTAGAATATGAAAAGTGATGTAGATTCTCTTATTATTGTAACCGAAATGAATTTGAATATATTTCTTAACACTTACTAAGTACCAATATCTTACTCTCTTTATTTACTTTCAATGCACATTTATCCAACCACAAGGCAAACCCCAGATGCAGTATATCTTCATAATTTCTGCAGCTAAAACGGTTTAAACATACCTTCAATGAAACGCACAAATGCATCCATTCGAACCATAACCCAATCCATCTCGAGGCCTGCACTGATATTGCGCCCTGGACCCGTGCTGTTCAGTCCAAGTTCGCATCCATTTATTTCTAGCGAAGCGAAACAGTCCGGATGCCTAATTTGAATACAAACCAAACATCAAAATGTCCTGTGTATAATTCATGTCTTTATTAGAAAACTTATTAAGAGAATAAATAGTAATTGATAAATATTGCCCGATATGTTTTGTGGAAAACTAGGGGCCTGATCGCCACGGAAGCTATTTCGAAGTATTCCCATATCAATCCGTGTTTTTCCATGGACTCCTTAACTAGAAACGCGACTAGATTGTTGAAAACACAATAAGCGTTTAGGTGCATGATTGATGCTCCCATAAAAAAATACATTGGAAGATAGGCCGGGATTGCTAGGTAAAAGCATAAAAAGGGCTTCAAACGCGACCAAGCTATTACTCAATGTATTTTCAAACATCCATATATATATATATATACATATATTTGCAGAAGTTGTACAGATTGTAACATACGCTAATATCCTGAATATAATAGAATGCTAAATGAGTTAAGAATAGTCATCTGAAGTCTAACATACCAAAAACATGCAACAGAACAGCTTTCTTGTTCTTCCTGTACAAATCGAGCATGATTCAAATATGCTTTAAGAAAATGCGAACCATCAGTTATTCCTGCTCTTGTTTGCAAGATTTCGCCAGAAATAGCCCTGGCATTAACGGCAAGCATTTCCCCGTCACATGATTCATCAGCTCCAATTGAATTGAAATTAAAATACAAAATATGTGATATTCTAAAGAGAAATATATTTAAACTTCTCATTTTAGAATTTGATTCATGCTAATCTTGTCTTTGTAAGTAAACGTCTACGCAGATTTTGAGATTAATGGCATATTATTTAACAAAGCCCCTTTTTCAATGTATGCTTATAACCGTAACATGGTGGTCTGAATGTGATTTATGGATAGCATAAAAAAGGATTGGGAAGTTATAGAAAAGGACAGAGCCCTAAACATAATTCATAGACGTCAAACCTGGTATTTGAGCCAGTAAAACCCTATTTTTTGACTTTGAGAGTCTGTATACCTAACTTTTAAGGGTAGGATTTCTGCTATATCCATACATATCATAGGTGTATCAATTGACTATTTATTAGTAATAATTAGGTAGCAGTATGTGTTATTATTTATGAGCCCACATCTCTAACGTTACATGGGGGTCACAAACCATGTGACCTTGGTATTTGGGCCACTTCAGGTTTTGCCATAAAAACAGCGCAAAGGATAGGTTTATGTTGAATAGCTGATTAAGTATCATTCTGGGCCTTACAATACATATTACAAATAATATTTGATTTTGTATTACCTCCTGAAAATAATTCTTTTATAAAGTTATTCATTGTGTCCAGGTCTGGCGTAGAAAGCACGTTTGTTATACGCAAGGACGCAATTAAATGTCCGGAAACTTTGAAATGAGCTCACATTTGAACGTAATCTCGACGTCACATCCGAAAGCGACGTCTTTCTAACGAATCTTACCGAGTGTGTTACTCCTTTTATTTAGCATTTATGTCGCTTATATCCCTTATATAGTCCCTTATATCATTATTTATTCTTTAATAAAAGCACCATTAAAAGAAATATGAATGAGAAAAGGATTTTTCAATATTCTCTTAACTAAATCTAATGCATTTCCTGACATTTAAAAGGCAAAACCTGAAGTGGCCCAAATACCAAGGTCACATGGTTGGTGACCCCCGTGTTATGTAAGATATGTTTACTCACAGATTTTAACACATATAGTGACTTAATTACTACTAATCTATAGTCAATTGATACACCTATGATATGTATGGATATAACAGAAATCCTGCCCTGAAAAGTTAGGTATACATACTATCAAAGTCAAAACATAGGGTTTTACTGGCTCAAATACCAGGTTTGACGTCTAATGATTAAGAATTCTACCAATGCGAATAGTTTTATTAGCATGAAAGATGCATCAGTTAATAATATCTAGACCTTAGATATAGGCATCATGACAATAAAACGATACAATTTATAGACATCAAACCTATCATAACAAAATTAACTAATTGTTGACGAAACTGACACATCGAATAAACTGAATATGTTCTTATTTATTCTATGCATTGGTTCACATGTAGACTATTGCATTAAACATATAACCTTGAAAGAAGAAATTCTATAATCATTAGGGGTGGGTCGGTACAACCATGAGCTCGGTTTTGTTCGGTCCGGTTCTCGAAAAAGTTCGGTGCGGTTCGGTTCGTTTTACAAAACCCACATTGGATAGGTCGTGGTTATATAAATGTATGGTTGATAAGTTGTATTCGTAATGAACGGAGTTCATGAATAATATAAAAGATATATTTGCCTTAAAACGACATTTAACTTATTGTCTGCAATCATAAGATTAATAAATATATAATAATAACGTTTATTTAGCTGCACTTAATATTAATAGAAATTCCAATGGGAATTTTAAAAAGTTAGAAAACGACAAAATTGTTCTCATACATGTTCCATCATATACAGTATAGGGAATATCCTACAGATTATTGTTTTAGTGCTAAACGAAAAACATCAATATCTTGTTCTGGCCATGAAACATTAATTTGAAAAGCGTCAATTCTAACCTTCGACCTATGTTAATTTCAACATAGGTTAAAACATTTAGCTTAACACATAAAAATCCTCATTCTGATCAGAAGAGAGAAGGCCTCATATTTTCAATTCTCATCCCAACTTTTGGTTACTAATCAGGATAGAAAGCAAGTCACTTTAAGACAGGGCTCCAAATTCCCAAGGCCCCGGATTTTCCTAATTGCTCCCCACTTTTTCACACTAAAGAATAGAGTTTATGTTGTGGCTACCGGGTTTAGAATTAGGTCCGCGGGTTTTCAAGGGCGGAGGTTTGAAGGCATCCGCGATCAAATATCGAATTTCGAGTCTTGTTATGATAATTTATTATGAAATATTTGAATCGGGTATAAGACAAGTTCTAAGACGTAGCTCTAAGACTTTCGGGATTTTCCTTTCTACAGAGTCTAACAGTGTTTTTAAAAGTGTATAATGTGAAGTCTTAAATATTTCTTAATTGTCAAAAGGTTAAAAAAAAACGAACAGAAAAGAGCCGAAATTTGGATTTTCGGTCTTCGGTTCGAACCGAATAGAGGATAAACGTTGGGTACTCGGTTCGGTATCGAACCCACCCACCCCTAAAAATCATATTAATAAAATGATTGTAAAAGACCGTTATCTATAACATTATTTTAATCGAATTTGTTTAAAGATATTCATAAATTGATTAGGATATAGACACATATTCATGCCTGTTCTGCTCACTATTTGTTTACAAAAGCAACTATATGTTTGAAAGAAAAAAAGGTTTTATCTCCTTCTATATCCCGCTAGCGTCTATTAAAAATATTGAATTGAGTATTCATAATTTTATTTTTTATTCTTATCCCTAGCACATTCAGTAGTGAAATGAATCTTGAAGTAATTTTGATCAAGATTAATTGGTCACTTTGGCCAATCATAGCTCTCCGCCCCGTTTGTTGCAACGCTTTTCACATCATATTTGACGTTGGTCAACTGTCGTTTGAAACTGTTTCCCCATTAAATTGAAATTCTTCTTTAATATGATATATGTGTGCTTGGGGAATAAGGCTGTATGTTTAGAAATTTTAATATATAGTATCTAAATACAGTGTGATGCAAATTCAAATTTGAAAAATTCTTTTGCAGCTTGATGTAAGTTTCAATTAACGAAACGCTTTTTGAAAAGTGTTTATACCTATTTAAGCATTATAATAAGCAAATGTCATTTTAACTCTGCGTTTTATATGTAGACTCTAGCTTTATTATCCCTATTCACTTATTTTATTCAAGCCTCCCTTGGGCCTTTTTGCTCCATGCTCATAGTTGTTTTATTAATACTAGACTACCATATCAATGGTATGGGAATAACCAGTTTCCATCTATATGTAGCACATAAGTGACAAAAAGGCCATTGTGACATATGTTAAAGGTTTATATAAGAAACATATCATCGAAAATATATATGAGGAACTTCATAGACTCTTATGTGGTTAGAATCGTTTTGCAAATCATGTTCGACAAAGTAAACATTGAAAGCAATTGTATATTTAATGTTTTACAAGTCAACTGTATAGCTTGTTCTATATCGTAAGAAAAGCTACCTTTAATTCAGGTATATAAGGAAAGATGCAATCTTTCTAGGTTTGCATGGTACATAAGATTGAGCCTTTATCGAGAAGTATATAATATTGTTTGTGTAAATGAAGACACGCATGAAGCGGACCCAAATAAATTAGATTTAAGTGAGCCAGAATCTACTATGACACCGTGGGTTCTCAATATGTTAAATTACCTTCGATTTGTTTAAGCAAGATTGGAGTCTTTAAGTTATAAGTACTCTTTAGTGAAAGCGTTGCGTTAATTGAAACATACAATTTTGTTGAAGTTACTATGCGGTTTTTCAAAATTGGATTTTTATCAAACTCGGCTTATATTTACAATTTCTAAACATACAACCGTATTCCCAACATACATATATATCATATTTATGATAGCTTTAATTTTTGTGAGAGAACACTTTTAAACGACACGTGATCAACTTCAAATATGACGCGAATAGCGTTGCAATACACGGAGACAAGGCCTATGATTCAGAGAAAGCAGCCAGGTTTGGATTTCTAGTAACACCTATATCCATCAGTCAGCGAGTGCTATTGATCGAGAGACCATTGCCATTGACATTAACAAGAAAATATGTGAAGAGAACTATTTTTTATGTATGCACAATTGATAGACTAGAAGTTTCGTTTTTAAGACCGAACGATAAAATGAACTTGTCTCACTTTGAGAGGCATATTATTAAGGTTTCAAAATATTTTATTTTGTTTTGATTGTTTGTTTAGGTAGGTGTTTGATTTATTTATGATATCATTCATTGACTACGATTATGTAAAAAGTATATTTTTGAGAATTCTCCACATTGGCTCATAATATATGACATCTCTGAACTTTCTTAAGACCGAACGAATTATAACTTGACGAGTACATTATCGATATTGAATATTCGGATAAAAGGGCGTTGTCATATGATCTTTTCGAAAATAATTATACATATAAGTTATTCAAAATAAGGAATGAAATGGATATTGTGTGACTTATCATAACTTTATTAGCAATTTGAACAACTTATTGACCATGGTGACTGTTTTCCAACATTTTTCACTCTATCATACAGAATAGTCTTAAATTAATGGTATTCCATAAATATGACTGGCTTGTCCGTAGCTCATACCATTAACAATAGATTCTATCGCCTTTTGAACGTCTGTTTCGTCCCAGCACTTTTTCTTAACTTTCTAAGATTTCATATTTAAAACTTGATGTTACTTCATTTAAACTTAAATCCAGATCAAATTTTTACATATTCTTTACATTAAATCACATAAAAGTCTACTGGGTTATATTAACTTTTCTCTCTATATAAACACAAATGCCAACTTAAACAGTCAGCGGATAGACTAGAGTCAATTTTTATTTTGTGCACAGCGAATTTTTTGTATAGCTAGTCATATTGAGACTAGTGTTAGGTATAGATTCTATATAAATAGAGGGCATTATGTTGTCTCTTCATTTGAATGCAGTATGCGCCCCCCCTTATGCATGTAGATCTATCATATAGCTCTATAGAGTCCAGTATTTGTTGAGCGTTTGGTCTTAAAAAAGTTCAATGTTGTCAATATAGAGGGCAATGTCTGTTCTCGATGGGATAATATAAAACAAAGTCTACGTTCAAACAGCAAAATATATTCAAATATTAATATTCAAGACCCATACCTATCATTTTATATGGTAAACGCAAAAATATAACTTATAGTTTGAGCATAGAAACTATCCAAACTCGAAACAGAGCTTCAAACCGTTCGGTCTTAAAAACGAAAGGTCTATGTCTATGAATATTGTCTGATGCATGAATTATTGAAATTCGTTATATAATTATCTTCATTGAATTGTGACAAGTCTCACAACTAGGTTATTTTTTTCCGGAAGCAATGGTGCTTCTTTAGCGGAACCTATGGCCCATTTAAGGATATTTTGAATGAGTAATTGAAAGGTTTTGTTCAGCATCGACACATTAACATTTTGTATTAACCGAGTCATTCAAGTTTTGAATGAATATATTTTTTTTAAATTTCCAAATGGTTAGTGTAGACTTCTATAGCACACTATTTTTCAATAATCATAATATTAAGTCGATTTTTCAAAATGATTAATCTTGGATTTTGCACGCTCAGCATTTTAACAAGATTGTCAAGGGTTTGACAACGACCCAGCTTTAGTGTATAGCTTAATGTATTTCAGTACTTGCACATGTGTGACGTTTCTTTAATATATTAATATATGCACTAAGTGTGCAAGTTAATAGAAACACGGGAAAATGCATAAGTAAGTCACATGTCATCTATTTGTTTTAACATTTGCATAAAGATATTTTAAGAGGTGGGATATATTTATACCAGATGGGATTCGAACCCGTGACCGAATGAGTGGGAGCTCCATGCTGCACCAACTGAGCTACAGGCCCCTCATGCTATGAATAAACATACAAACATGGATGTTTTACAAGAGTGCATTATGTATAATTTAATTTGAAAATTTCTCGAATCGATGCGACTAAACATTCTATGGAAATATAAGAGGAATATAATTTTGGCGTTTTTAAATGAAAAAGTATTTAAGGCTGAATCCAGGTTCGAACCCACGATTTTGGGATCACTAGGCAGGTACTCTATCAACTGAGCTATCTGGCCATATGTGAAACGCCTTGCTCTAGGAAGTCATAAGGAAAAGTATAAGCTAATATACAAACCCCAGAATTATAAAGATAAGAAGAAAGATAAGAAGAAGGACAAAGTTAAGTATAAGTTTAAATAAAGATATAATCAGGAACACAATCCATAATGAGGTGATCATATAGAAGCTTGTCTTAAAGTTTGAAAGCTCTATGATCGAAACTGTGGGAGAAGATAGCTGTTGAAGCTATGAGTTTTTACTATATATAAGACCAAATTGGGCGGAAATGGCGAAGTCCACCATGGCGACCACAATGTCTCGATCGTCATCAAAAGCACAATCCATAATGATGTGACCATAAAGAAGCTTGTGTTAAAGTTTGAAAGCTCTATGATTAAAACTGTGGGAGAAGATAGCTGTTGAAGCTATGAGTTTTTTACTATATATAAGACGAAATTGGGCGGAAATGGCGAAGTACCATGGAGACCACAATGGTTCGATCGTCATCAAAAGCACAATACATAATGTGGTGACCATATAGAGGCTTGTGTTAAAGTTTGAAAGCTCTATGATTAAAACTGTGGAAGAAGATAGCTGTTAAAGCTATGAGTTTTTTACCATATATAAGACCAAATTGGGCGGAAATGGCGAAGTCCACCATGGCGAGCACAATGGCTCGATCATCATCAAAAGCACAATCCATAATGAGGTGACCATAAAGAGGCTTGTGTTAAAGTTTGAAAGCTCTATGATTAAAACTGTGGGAGAAGATAGCTGTTGAAGCTATGAGTTTTTTACCATATATAAGACCAAATTGGGCGGAAATGGCGAAGTCCACCATGGCGACCACAATGGCTCGATCATCATCAAAAGCAAAATCCATAATGAGGGTGACCATATAGAAGCTTGTCTTAAAGTTTGAAAGCAGTATGATCAAAACTGTGGGAGAAGATAGCTGTTGAAGCTATGAGTTTTTTACCATATATACCGGTAAGACCAAATTGGGCGGAAATGGCGAAGTCCACCATGGCGACCACAAAGGTTCGATCGTCATCAAAAGCACATTCCATAATAAGGTGACCATATAGAAGCTTGTGTTAAAGTTTCACAGCTTTACTGTCAAAACTGTGAGAGGAGATAGGTTTTTAAAAAGTTTACGAAATAACTAACTAACTAACTAACTAACTAACGGCGGACGGACACCAACCGATTGCACAAACCCAGTTTTCGTTTCACGAAAGCTGGGTTAAAAATACAATGGAAGGGGTACGTGTGCGAAGGTGCGATATGTGATTTCGGTGTTCAGTCAATGGATATTAACTATTCTTGCTGATATGATGGCTCTTAACGACATTTTGTCATATACCAACGGACCATGCGTCACATGACCTACATAAAGCTATCCATGCAAATACGTACAATAATGGGTTAATATATTTATACAAGAAACCCTTCAATTAAAGATTTATCGCTGAAGCAAACCAAATCCTTTCACATTTAACGACCGTATTCCACTTTCCCACGATAGAGAACAGACTGTAGACCAATGACTCTCGTCTATGCCGATTACTTAGCCATGCTTAATCGGCCAGTCACTCAATGGATATCCTTCCCATTCAGATACCAAAACGTTGCTCATTAGTATCCAATAGCGTTCTTTACAAATAAAATTCGCAGTACAGAGGAGATATCAATCTTTATTGATCTTTTTTGGGATCTGTATAATATAAACAATGTATTGATATATTACAAACTACAGTTATGAAAGAGACAACCAATAAAAACAGATTCTCCCTCCCTTAGATTTTCAGTCAATGTTGATTGAGAATGAGTGAAGGAATAGTCTTATCCTAAATTCACTTAAGCTCTCAATTTTAAAATTCTACCGCCCAATACAAAACCTATATAAATTACAATAATTTGTAAACATTTCCTAAATCGTACTTTTTTTCAAACACAGTAGGCTATACATACCCCATAGGAAACGAAACCTGTTAAACTAAAGTCTTATTTCTCTTACACATTTGAAAATGTTAATAATATACTGCCCAAAAAAAGTCAAGCCCCCTCCAGTTTTTACCATTAACATATGCAGAAAGGCAAACTTTAAACTGTTGTGATTAGCATTGAGAAAATTATCGTTTTTCAATGTTTCTTATTTTACTCGGTACATCAATATGTAAAGTCTACCCACGAAACCAATTTGCTAAAAATGAATCAGTTCAAACCGGCTATTTTAAGCAAATGTGAGATACCCCGTTTGCCATTATCATCAGAATAGCAGATAAGGTACCTCTAATTTCATCGTGAATAAAACCCCTTTAACCAAACCAATTGCGACGAATTTAGCCATGGATATATTTAACACTTCAATTGACAATATTCTGGATCAAACATTTTAAAGCGATTGGTTTACAAATACAAACGATTCGTTTTAAAACCGTGCACTACTGCATAGGTAAATGGTAAAAACTGGAGGAGGGCTTGACTTTTTTTGGACAGTGTATATTCCTATTGACCCATTATATTTGACGTATTTTCATAAATATCATAATCACCTTTATATAATTTGGTATATTACTCTAATTTTTTAAAATTCTACTTCCCAACAATATGTCTCCCCGTGTGACAACAAAAAATTATATTCACGTATTTTCATCAATATCATAATCATCACTATCACTCTCCTTCCCACTGTCTTGCAAATAACACTGATTCAAACTTCTCAGATTGTCCACAACTTCCTTAAACCCATCCTCTTCTAGACCATTGTCCAAATATTTGTGGAATTTCTTGATGTTGTATTTTGAGATTTCGCTCACTAATGCTGTGACGTAATTGGTGACATCATTGCTGGCCTGGAGTGACGTCATCATTGGAATTTCCTCGACACCTGAATAAGCACGAAAAGGGAATACAAATTATTTATAGTTAAATTTAATATAAATAGATAGATCTATTTTATTTCTTTAAAAAAACACTTACATGCGTTTCCCAGCTGAAAATCAGATGAGGAATATAATCAGGAGAGAGATTATATGTTGTTAAGTTATTTCCTTTATCATAATCTGAATTTACAGTGTTGCCGAGGTGTTGTGAGTATTACCATTATAATAACAGTCCCGGCGTAAGCCAAGATTTACTTATTGTCTAGTTATAAACTATTTTCTAGGCATGTGATAGAGCCATTATTACTGAAGCCATTGTTCGTCAATAACTCATTTTGTCTTACCGGTTTTCGGTGGCCTAGGCTTGGGACCCAGCTGTCCATCGATATTCACTTCCGGGTTGAACAAATGTGGGAAGGGTGTGGTCACAGGACATGGTCGTCGCAAACAGCATATCGCACTGAAATTACAATACTTTATAAAACACGGGTCTTAAATGTTATTTAATAGCTTATCACTTACTTTTTATTTCTGTTTCAATAAGTATATATTGAAATCACTCTTAGATTAACAATTTTTAGTTTGTTGTATTTGTTAATGTTTCTTACTATTGTATCTAAAATCTTAAAAAATCTATTGGTTCTTGAGTCGTAATTATGCGTGTTCATACCTAGCTTTTAAACTGTCTTTAGTTCCTTTTGGAAACAACTTAATTTATAATATTGAAGTAAACTAACACTATCAATATAAATTCTTTTATTAAGATACGATAACACAAAAATATCTAAAAACCTACTTGAGAGGCGTTGAGTATACATCAGACATGTAGATGCTCAGAATATCCTGAATACTTCGACTGTTGTTCACAGCGGCCGGCAAACGACGATCAGGAGCACTGGCAGCAAAAAAAAAAAACATCAAATATAGTATGTTTTGCTTAAATGGGCAGTAATATTATTATCTGAATTAGTTTTCTGATAGCACTTGTGTTATAATGCAAAAAAAAAAAAATGAAATGTTAATCATATGCTTGAATTATGCGAGGCTTCTGATAACGCTATAAAGGAAGACTCTATAGTATTTAGAGTTTTAATTTTTGGGCCAGTTTCACAGCCAAGTCTATACTAGGTTATACTCAAGGTTACAACAAACAGGACCTGGTTTAGGCTTAGAAAGTCACGCATGTCAAAATCACAGGCTTCACACAAATCTATCACTTGACAAAACCAAAGACATAAGCAACTGGATATACTAGCAACATCAAGACAAACCATAACACATAATGCAACTAACCCTTTCAGGTCTTCCTTTCTTAGTCCCTGCAAAACCACACTTTGCGCCATGGGTTTAGCACTCGGTGAGCAATAAGGCGTTAGACTCTGCCATGGTGGACTATCGCCAAGTTCCCACAAATAGTCGACAAAATACTGGTCGCGTTTTCTCGCCAATGGGAAACTGCTCTGGAGGGACATGATCTGAATAAATGAAATAAAATAGATACAATCACACTTAAAAGGAACGATTCCGTAGAAAATACAAAATCCAGTAGGTATTGCGTCAAACCAACGGCAATTAGAAGGAAGTCATTACAAACTATTGAGACTTGATATTGATCGATTTCAAAATTTGGTTCAACAATCTTAGGGTTGCACTTATCAAGAGATTATCTCTATAGTCGATCATGTCACATGATAATTATTTAATACTATATGCTATTCAAAAGCGTATTATATCAATATAAACAATATATATGAAATAACCATAAGTCAAAGGGCATTTTCAAGTATCAACAGTAACCAACAGATCAATATATCAAGCAAAAATGCCTATGTGATTTCGTTTTGTGTTCTGTTTTTTTTTTGTTTTTTGTTTAAACATAGAACTCATGAGTGTATCATACATTTGAATATTCGATATATTTCCTACCTTTCTACCGTTGGTAACCAAGCTATCCGTTAGATGTGGCAGTAGCATAGGATCAGATTCAAGGCGGAAGGGAGTTGTCATATTTTCTACTGCTGCGCCCAAAATTGCACTTGTGTGATAGGCAAGGTCTGGCTAGAATACAAAATTACAACATTCTAAACATTCATTAAATCGAAAAAAAATACAACGTTTACTTCGATCATAAATTGAAAACCGTGTAAACATAAATATGCATATTAGGCTAGGTTCATGTTATAGCCTACATGTGGATTACGCTTTTTATTATGCACTTTGTTTCCTATAAAGTATGGCGCATTAAAGTGTAACCATTTCAATAAGTGGTACGAATCATTTTCATCAAATATATTTGTTTAGACATATATAATGCATTTAGCGAATAACAATCCTTGAGCACTTCAACTACAGATAAAAGCAACATACACTGCTTAGTGTCTCTGCATCCAGCTCAGATTATTGTGTGACCTACCTTATACGCAAGCTGCTCAAAATTCCTCGGTGTTCCAGGCCGACGCCATAACGTTGAAGCGAGTGATAAAGGTACGACGGCAGATACATGTGGTAACACTCTTTCGAGACACAGGGCGGTGTTCAACACGCGGTAACATTCGCTCGCTATGCTCTGTATAAAGAGGAGAGATGAATCAAAACAAAATTTATGAGAATATATCCATGAATTGAGACAAATAAGTACATTGATTAATGAAAAATTAGCTTAATGACTTTGTCCAGACACAATGTGGTGTTCAACACGCGGTAACACTCGCTTGCTATGCTCTTTGTAATGAATGAGAGAAAATGGGTTGCATGAAAACAGCTAGCTAAATAGGGATTGAAAATAAGTAACTTTATGATATCAATTCATGCATGACGGTACATAATGGCGTCATTATCTATTTCAAAGCGCATGTTACGAATCAATTAAGTAAGTATATCATATTGATTCTCAACATTTCGTATTAATTTCATCAAAAAATAATTATAAAAATAATTTTTCGAATGGGTACAAAAAAGGAATATTTAATACACAAAGTCAATTGATAACCACTCATCATATACAAATCCAACATACATTGCCCGGGAAGACTGCAGGTGTCACACTATAAAGCATAACACTCTTGTTGGAATAGTCGTCACAAAGATCCTGGATCAGCGACGAAGCCAGCCCGCCGAAGCCATCGTACATATCGAGGAACATCTGCATGCCCTGTGGGAAAAATGGAGACAAGAAATCGTTATTAATACATGTATGGTTGTATAATGCATGACAAGGTTAACAGCGGGGGATATCATGGGTACATATGAGAATTTTTATTTCGGGTTGAGGTAGAAAAATATATCGATTTTGAGGAGAAAACACATTCAATAAGTGCTGCGACATCAGCAGTCTAACAGATCAAGGAAGATGTATGTTTGTAAGCTGTTGAATGTATGATAAAACCGCACTGTCACGATTGTAAGCCATAGATGAGAGGGAATGTAACTCACAAATATTCTTGTTCAATAGTTTTTGATCGATTTTAGGGCCTCAAAAGATTTGAGAATATTGTTTCCCTTACCTGTAGATGATCGCATTCTTCGAGGAAGAAATGCGCTCGATCTTCTATTTCGTCTCGCGTTTGTTTGTGCTTGAAAATCTCCTCGCCGTAGCCAAACAAGTCGAAGGTATCGCTGCAAAAGTAGTTATATGCATTGTGGATAGGATATTTTAAAATCTCAATATATTGGTCTATAATTTAAGCATCACTTTTTGCATTGTTTGTTTATCTTTTTTCGATAGTCCAACTACTGACGGTTCCTTTCTAACGAACAAAAATAATATCAACCTCTTTTTAGTTAAAGTGCTTATCATGACAAACCGAAATATCGCCCGATCTAACTTGACTAAGGGCTAACAACCGAATGGTGATTTGGCAAAAATTAACATATCATAGCTTAAGGTTGTGCCGATAAAAATGAACGAATGAACTGTATCATTATTTTATAGGCCTATACTGAAAAACACATCGCATCATTTGCAGATTTACACTGTTGCAAAAAATGGAACCTTTATTCTCAAACTCACTCGCCATGTCTATATTGCTCGACCACGTGCATGGTTCGGGGATGCAAGTGCAAGCGCAGGAAGTCCGACCACACGCGCACACTTCGGTCAAGGTCGTAGAACTTCTTGCCGAATATTTGGTCCTCATCATTTGAAGCAGTGGGCGCTGAGTACATAGAACAAAGATGTAAAAATCGGATTTAAAAGTGGATTTTTGTTGGCTGAGATATTTACTTTCTTCAACCTCTCTCTTTCTTCCACTCTCTCTTTCTCTCAATATCCCTTTATTATCCCAGTGTGCGAAATAAGGATTTGGAAACCGATGGCCATTAGGCCACCGGGTTCCCAAAAGCCGGTGACCCGACCGAAATACCGGTGGCCAAAATCTATTTGTTCATAAAGCATAAAGATGAAATCAAGGGTACACTTTTACCCTAAATCGTCATCTAAAACCACTCTCGCGCTAATGAAACAACGCCGTACTGCCAAAACGCATTCGAATACAAACTTTTAGTTATTTTCAAAATCCTGAAGTAGAGCGCCGAAGGCGCGATCGCAATTTTTACGGAAGCTTCTTATGGAATATTATCTATCAAGTATTAAAATTGTTAAAGATTACATTCGCACAAGCGTGAGTGTTATCTGAAACGACACTCGCGCAGCCAAAGGGTTGTTGGTATACTTGACCGCTAACGTACACCTATATGTAATGCAAAGGAACAAACAATGTTAAAAAGTATTTCTTTAAAAACAAAACAAAAAATATATATATATGTATAAAGGAAGATGTTAATACATGTATTTAAAAAATTCAAGTACGCATAAATTATTCTTCCAAGAAAACAAATAAAGATGCTTATCAAAGGCTAGATTTCTGTTCATTGTGTCTTACACCCTTTTTTTCATCATATCTGAAAGCATGTCACTCTCTATACCAATAATGGTTTTATATTGTATTCTGATAAATTGTATATTAACTATATATAATTTATGCTAAAAATTGGCGGTGGCCATTTGGGCCACCGGATTTTGAAACCCGGTGGCCAGACGGGCTTTTAGGGAGCCATTGGCCACCGGGCCACCGCTTATTTCGCACACTGTTATCCCATTTCCGTTTTATACATAAAACGTCTTGCCGAATATTTTATCTTCATCATTTGAAGCAGTGGCAGCTGAGAATATAGATTTTAATCGAATTAACAGGTTGAATCCTAGATATCATATTCACTTTCTTCCCCTCTATCTTTCTTTTTTCTCTCTCTATCTCTCTATCTCTCTCACTCTCTCTCAATCTCCCTTTCTTTCTATCTCACTTTTGTCAAGGTCATATAAACTATCCCTGTTCTCTCTCTCTCTCTCTCTCTCTCTCTCTCTCTCTCTCTCTCTCTCTC
>LQRL01035484.1:2518-35380 GCA_001703475.1 Hydroides elegans
AATCACCTATGCATTTTTCTCCGTTTTTGTTTCATTGTTGGTGGTTTGATTACTATAACTAATGTTTTGAAATAGGTTAGATACCCACATGACGTTTAGTAAGATTTCAAAGTGGAGCTTATCTTTTATCGCCCATTTCAAATGATTAAAAACTGTATCAAAATTATATGTACGCATACTATTTAATGATTTTTGTATGGCTTAAGAAATTTGATAACACAACGCATTATGATAAAAAATATAAAATGATGCTTTAAATATCTTCACATCTTGCATATATTTGATAAAAAACATATGCGTGAAATTAGTTGCGAAAAACTACATAATCACCACGTGGTAATTACCCACGCTCAACCGGAAGTAAATTTTAGCAGTAATAGGATTGGGCATGTGAGTTGTATAAAGGCACGGGGCCTGCGGCCCCGGGCCGATAAAACCTGTAGCTATTACACATAAATGCTTCTCAGTCTAGTAGTTGTTAAATGTAACCGGTCTTAAAAGGAAGGGGGGGGGGTTGGGCGGATCAAAACACCGGTATATTTGTATGTGCTCAACTCACCGTTACCAAGCAGATTAATGTTTTATTACATGGTTAAGTCATTTTTCAGGGCATTATCACCCGGTCATTATCTTTTGTGATAATGCCCGGGTGCGTAGTTATTTTATATTTTTTTGTAAAAAAAATAAAATGGCTAAATCATTTCAATAAGATAAAATTCGCCCTGTCAGGAATTGAACCCCGGCTGCCCGGATGCCATTTCGACGTATGTTTCTCTACTCTATCCGCACATGTACTAATACGTTATGACCACTGAGATAGATGTAGGACACGCACACGCCCACTCAAGAGTACTCGTGAACATGACCTAGTATTGCAATTGTGACGTCAAAATTCAAATTCTACGCAATGAAATTTCGTTTATTGCAGTTTCTGAAACGAATGTGAAAGGATTACTCATATTTTTAGGAAAAAAAGATTCAATGAGTTTATATTTTTGTATTTTAACGGATAAATTTAATAAACCGAACGCTAATAAAAGTATAAGCATATTCCTAGCCTGGAAATAATACAGCATTTGAAAAAAAAACTGAAATAAGCTTGATATTTAACATAAAAAGAATAAAACTAAAGGATTTGTGATGAAATATAAGAATCAAAATGATGATGTGAAAAATTAAGTTAATATTGATGAAGCATTAATGGATAGAATGGACGAAATGTCAGGTTTCAAGCAGATGTATGTTGTGATCAGCAACATGGAAAATTCTGAATATAATGCATCCAAAGGAGCGAAGAAATCG
Source organism: Hydroides elegans (assembly GCA_001703475.1). Lineage (NCBI taxonomy): Eukaryota > Metazoa > Annelida > Polychaeta > Sabellida > Serpulidae > Hydroides > Hydroides elegans. The sequence goes on from LQRL01035484.1 coordinate 3,821, forward strand.
AAAGTGTCTATAACAAAATACGACCAAACCGAAAATAATATGTCCAAAGACTCTTTTGAATAACATCAAGTGACTTCGGACGTACTCTTATATCTACATAAACCGACAGCCCAGTTTTAAAAACACTATTCGAAAAGGTAGGGAGATTGTGTTGAAAATAGTCGTTTTACACAACGTTGCGTAAGGTTACGCAAATATAGTTCACGCTACAAACTCGGACAAAATATTCGAAAAATGCGAAACTCCATGTAATAAAAGGAACAAAAACCTCAGAATCATATTAACGATGGTTATTGACCCTCGGGGTAGGGAAAAGTAATGCCCAAGCCCGGAGGGCGCGAGCATTGTCCTAAGTGCCGAAAACAGAGAGGCATTAAGGAGTGTTCGACCGGTGACACGTGTATTCATTGTGTAGACACGTCCTTTGAGGATTGGGGTACCCTGCTATACAACCAGTTTAGGCGTGATAAAAGGGACTCTAAGATGGAGTCCCCGCGCCAGGATAAGCCGTCTAAGGCCACACTCAAGGTCTGGTCTGTGATTACGACTATTATCCTTTCAGACGATGATCTTCCAGAACAATCGGGAACGCCACATAGGCAAAAACTATCCCTGATGCGAAGTGAACCAATCTTACACAGCTTATACAGGAGCTTTCTTCTTCGAGTGACTCAGCGACCAAAAGTGAAAACGATGAGGTCGCGAGCAATGCATCGGATGATCGCTGTGGCAAGAGTCTGTAGACCCCATTCAACTTGCCCAAGGGGTTATACAGAGGGTCCGAGGGTTATACGGAAAGCTTAGCAGCAATCACCCAGGTCTATGGAGGCACTGCTTTAGTGGGGGGAAAAGCTGTAAACACCACTCAAAGCTTCGCCACCACTAATCGACTCTCTACTCAAGAATGGTCATTGAAAGCAATGCGTTTTGACATTCTGGACCTGTCACAATGGATCACACTTAAGTCAAATTACACGGCTTTGCAAGTCGGCCCACCTCGCAAACGTAAATAATCGGTGGTGGCCTCAGTTGCGTTGCTACAAGAGATAAATGCCTCAGAGCTATGGGGTTAAATGTAAATACTGGCTACGATCACATCGAAAGAGAGGTCATAGACGAGTTTGTCGCGCATCGGCCGCATCCATTGGAGGTAATAGTGGGCAAGTACAATATCCCACCAAACACCACTCTGGTGACAAAGACAGGATCTTTCAAGCTCGCAGCCGAAAACTTTAGCGAAGGCGCGCTTAAGTTTGAATTGGCTATGCCAGATTTCCTAGCAGCTATACAAGGTCACTTCACTTCAACAGTACGAAAAGAGGACCTCAAGAGGTAGGAAGAGGCTTCCCGTAACTCGCTAGTCAAATCTTGACGCGGTTGTGGAGCCGATGGTGTCGACATACCCGGAGAATATGCCTCGAAACCGATATGTCATGTGTTCAATGTATCGGTTACGTATCGCCGCGATGCGGTGATCAACGCTCGCCTCAACATCAAGGCGAAACTCATTGGGGAACATCACTTGGGTATGGACCGTTCGTTAATGAAGAATTTCTGTTTGATCTGGACCTTCTCCGGAAAATTGGAGAGGAGAGGGAGGCATCCAATTTTTATCGAAGCCAACCAGCTGTCGCGGTTAAGGTTTTAAAGCGACGGCCAATGGCGACTGCAGCCACTCCATCAGTTCAGGCAAGCAGCTAGAAAGAAAATAGAGTGACTGGCATGGCCGGTGCAGCAATCACAGTCGGTCCCCTTTGGGGATCCCACCTCCCAAACTCCTAACTTGTTACAATCAAAGCAAGGGTGGGGTTTGAGAGCATCAAACCGTCCTTCAAGCGGTGAAGAAGTTGGGCAAAATTTTCGCAGTTGGTGACAGACTTAATTTTTGCGCGAGGCTTAGCGAAAAATAGGGGCGTCGAAGCGTGTGTTGCGCTGAAAATGTCGGGGTTATCCGCTATCCGATCCGAAAGCGAATCAAATCGTTCGGGGAACCTGTCAAAACTAGCTCCCTTGGGTCACCCATCAATAATCACTTCGTATGCGGATCCGATAGAACAAAAGGCATTGGAAACATTGATTCGGGATCTGGAAACGACTAATTGTATTACACGCATGACTCCAGGTACTTTTCGAGGGTTTCTCTCGTTTCCAAAACGTCGGGTTGGTACCGTTTGGTGATAGATCTGTGTCGAAGCTTAACAAATCGTTAACGCAAATACCGTTCAGCATGGACACGTTGCATCTAGTGAAACTATCGTTGAAGAAAGGAATGTGGACAACATCGCTAGACCTATCAGATGCATATCACCACATTCCGATGCGACCGTCGTAACATGGATATCTTTGTTTTAAGTAGGCGACTTCAGATAAAAATACCTAGAGCTACCTTTCGGTCTGAGCTTGGGCCCTTAGCTGTTCACGGAAGTAGGTAAAAAAGCTGGCTTAAGATAATAATTCTCTTTGTTTCAATACCTGAACGATCGGCTCAATCTAGATCCAGACAAAGATCGCCTCCACGAGTCGACGCAAAGGTCGGTGATCACATGTCTGCTTAGGGCTGTAAAATTAATGAACATACACAAGTCAGAGTTAGTGCTGCAATCGTATTCATTGGGGAAAACTGAGCTTGATCCAAAGCAAGGCTTTCGCCACATAGGGATCCCAGATAAGGTAAGAAAAGGTGTGGAGGCAATGGGCAGTTACGACCATATGTCGCTACCAAAGGCAGAAAGAAAGAATCACTACTGGGATTACTGGTTGCAGCATATCCGACGGCGCCATGGGGTCGACTTCACCTAAAGCGGATGTAGGCGTTGACGATAAATGCACTAGACAAAGGCAGGGCGTCGCATCCACATGTGGAGGTAACAGAGTCGATGCGATATCACCTAAAGTTCTACCTGCAACAGGAAGTGTGGATACCAGGGATTCCATTCCATGGAGTGGAGGCATAGGTAACTCAGTTCACGGATGCTTCACTACAGGGTTGGGGCACAGTATGTACCGAAAAAATCTATGAAGGACGGAGTCGTGAGTATCTGCACCAACACATTAACTGGTACGAGTTGAAGGCAGTGTTAAAAACGTTGACCATCTTTGAATTTCAATGCCGCAACAGATCAGTTCTATGCATGATTGACAACTCCAAGGCAGTAGCTTATGTCAGTTGCCAAGGAGGGAAAAGCGAATGCTGGAACTGATGTTATATGTGGTTCGATTAGAGATGTCCCTGATCTGTACTCTCCAAGCACGGCACATAGCAGTAAAGGTACATGTTCTAGCGTCACGAGTCGAACAAGTGATTAAATCCGAATGTAGGCTATACCGAGAAGCTTTTCGAATGGATATGCAACTAGTCTCAGTTGGGCAATCGAAGCTTGAAACTGTTCGCCATCAGATTGAATTACCACCTCGTCAGGTACATTTCGCCGTGTCCGGGTCTAAACGCGTGGGCAACGGATGCGATGACTTGCACTTGGTCTCAGCAGGAGATGATTCTGGTCCTCCACATATTCTGATGGCAAACTTTCTTCAACGATTGGTGCAACTACCACGATATTGAGTGCTGCTAGTAATGCAATGGAGGCAACATACGGAGTGGATGCCAATGCTCAGACTGTTGTCGCCACTTAGGTGGCTATGGTTCCCAATGTTTCAACCGCTTCTTATACAGCCCCATTGGAGGCATCATAATCAACACCCAGAACGAGCAAACTTGTGTCTAATGTTGTTGAAAAGAAACGATTGAGGGAATTAGGGTGTTCAGAGGTATATTCAGAGTGATAAAGAGAATTGAACTTTTACATGTGGCTTCTTCTTCACAACACACGCAACTCGTGGATCCCACGTCTGACGTATCTTTGGTTGGGTTCCTCAATCATATTTTCGACGAGCGTAAGATTTCAGTGGGCAATAAGGAATAACAGATCGGTTATCAGTCATTATTGGCGCAAACTGAGTAGTCACAATCCACCACAGGATGATAACGTAATGAAGAACTTGTTCAATGGTTTTTACGTGACAGGCCAGTGGTTACCAAGAAAGTAGTTGACTGGGACATTAGGCGTGTCCTAGAATTCTTCATTTCTTGTAAGTCTGGGTCATGGTCAGATGTATCCCCAAGAGATGCAACCCTGAAAAAAGTATTTTCCGGTAAGCGTAGAAGCAAAATTCATGCGCTTACAAGGGATGCCATTAGAAGGACGTTTGGTGTGGCTCGAGGTAAGTTCATTGATGTTAAAGCGGATTTTTTTACGCAAGACACATATCTGAACCAGTGCACGAGGGCAAGCGTAGCCAGTCTTCGTATCAACGCTAGTAATTGAGGTCGGTTCATTGCATTCACTCTGCCCGTCTACAGCAGTGAACGAATACGTTAAACGATTGTCGAAGCTGGTTGGTTCTGTGGCGGGTGGTACGATATTCTAACGATTGTATTTTGCTTTTTTCATGGACCAAAGACAAAAGTCGAAATAAAGTAATCATCGGACGTTGTGGCGGTTGGACAGTCACCACAAAAGTGGAGGCGGCCAACATGCAGTCAACGTTAAAAAGATGTGTGTATTTGGTGCTTATTCGAGACTGTTGTGTGTTTATTCTTGATTATGTAGTTTCATTCATTAAATGCCTGATGATTGAACAATTTAAATGAATAATGGTTTACAATTTGTATTAGCTGTATCTTTACGTTGATCATGCATGTAACTTTTGTTACTGATTATGTTGTATATACTTTACACTGATTTTACTGATTCGGTTCTGAAGCGTTATCTCATGTATTATTCAAGTCTAATATATATATATAATATGACCTTTGTATTTATTAGTTGTTCAGGCTACTGTAATGAATAGTCTCTACTATGTAATGCTCAAGGCTCGTCGCCATTAATGATGAGAACACCAATCGTGATTGATTTATTTCTGTCGTTGTCATGTGTAGTTACATCCTTCTAGAAAAAGGGATGTGTATCTGACTACACTACTGGTTGCATACCATCTGTGGTTGCCATTGTCGCGTGTGGTAACCACAGTCTACAGGGAGCAGCTAGGTAATAGTATGGTGCTTTGTGTTAGCGTATATTATGTATCTTAGAAAAAACTGTTTTTGTTGCTTTATGTTTGTTGATTCTTAATAAACGATCTTCAAGGTATTATGCATTTGATGTTTGGTCTCACGTTGCTTTGAGCTCGAGGTCAAAATTCCTACTTTGCCTTTAGTGATCAAGCACGATATTTTTTTAGTAGAATATCATAAGACTTTAGTATAAACCTCTAAAAACTACCTGTAAGTTATATATGTTTTTCTAAAGAATATATTCTAATAGAGACCCGACCGAGCATCGTTCTTCGTTTCCCGTCCCAGCCATTCCCCATTTTGGGGCAAGGAGGTTTTCCAGTATGGCTATGCGCACCAAGCAGGGATGCTGGTACCCAATTTATCCTGCTACCAACAGTATTTTTAATTTTGTCTTTTGATTACTCTATTAGACATCAAAAACACGAAAAAGGTCTTAATCCTGAGGATAAAGCACGATCCTTTTTTTTCGGATTTATATTAAAATATAATCTTTAGATAAACATATAAAACTAACAGGTAGTTTTTAGAGGTATGCGTTATCTTTATATATATATTTTTTTCTATGCAGATGATAAGAACTGCAATCAATCCCTCTTAATTTGTCATTCAAACGGAATAATGCGTTATGATTTGGAAAGCAATCAAGCGACTTCACTTACCATCGATATCTTTGGAGTGACCAGCATTGCTGCAGATGAACATGAGGGGCTTGCATTTTTCGCAGTTGGATCTACTGAAATTTACAGAATGAATTATATCACACAAGAACAGGCGATCGGCATAGATGTCTATACAGATGGTAAATTGCATGTTCAATTATTCTTCATTTTATATATCATAGGTTCTCACTTCTTCACTGATCTTGTTGTCGGTCCGCCACAATTGTTGTCGATCACAAATATTAAGCATTAGATCGTTAAATTATCTTAACTAAACAAATACGTTGTTGGCACGTTTATCTTGTTGCACATAATCTGTTCTATGTCAATATGTATAAATAGCATCAGACATGATTCATTCAGATCAAGTACATTTTAACGCAGCATTATAAATTGATTTTATATATAGCATATCAATATTATATTCAACTCCCAGTGAAATAAACGTATTTGGTCATGAGGCTTCCACTTTGGATCATCGGAGAAGTACCGTGCCTCGGTTCGGTTTCATTCCTTTAACCTTCTAACCAGATGCACGCCGGGCCAAAACGGCTAGCGAGGCCGTCGCGTCCGTTAGGGAGAGCAGTTCCATTGCGGTGGCGACCTTACGTCTTCCTCGTTACATGGGTAACTCTTGGGGAATCCTTTTCTTGGTGGTATCTTTCGATCTTCTATTTTTAGTGTGCTGTCTTCTTACTGTTATACATTCCAGGTTTTGTCATTGCGTTTGAGTTACAGCCAACATGAGGTTCTTGCTGCTGCTTTACACACATTACTTTTCGGTGTTCTTTTCAGTTCTTTGCAATTCTACTACTATGCATATCGTCCACCCTGATTTGCAAACAAATCCTCTACGGCCTATCGCTATTGTTATGATATACACTTTATTGATATGTTCTTCATATTCGCCTTTGGGCTCATCGTACTTTGTTGGCTTCCTTTCGTTGGCCACCTCCGCTCGATCTTCCCACGGCACTGTCAGTTTTGCAATTTTAATTTGTTTTATTTCACGTGACCATATACCGATATCCGACCCTAGGCTAGTGGCACACCTTTCTTGCGGGGATATCAGCCTCTTTCCCAGACCCACCCTTATTTGCCAGTCGTTCGCTGTGACTTGAACCCCTGTCTAGTCTATTACTGATTCGCTTGGTTTCTGCCTTTCTTTTATGAACCGTACTAGCTGAAGCCCTCTTGGTCTCGCTTTCGTCTGCCTCGCGACTGCGCCTTCCAATATCTTTGCAATTTAGCCAAACACGTGCCTCCATCTGTACCGCCCCTGTGTTAATGACACATTGTTACTTGAGTGTATATGTTTCAATGATGCCCTTTTATTGCACAGTATACATATATTATGTCTTCCTCCGCTAGTTTCCAGCACTTGAGGTTCACTGGTGTTGGTATTACTCGTGCCTTCAATTAAAAAATGCTTCATTTTCATAAGAGCATCAATTACTTTTTGATTTGAAAATACTATAATCAACTACCTTTGTAAATGTATTTCATTTTTATTTTCACATTGTAATTATCAGACAAATGCAAATTATGCTTTCTAAAAGAAAAGTAAACTGAATTAATTCTTAATTCGCAACTACAATACTTAAACTTATTATTGCAGCGTGAAGAACAATCGATTCTTTTTGCTTGATTTACGAACTCTTATACATATAAAATCAACATATTATAATTCAGAATAAAGAAAACAACTCTAAATTATAGTAAAGTATTTCTTTTATAAAACAAACATTAACAAATAAATGTTTCAGAGCTTGAGTATCAATCAAAATCCACTCAAAACATTGATTTGGAGATTTTCCTTTTATATATAGCCAAAGTATTCATCTGTATATGTAAATAAAATATTATTCATCTATATGTGTAAATAAAACTTTTAGACTAATTCAAGCAAATAAAAACACATCTTTAAATATGCTTCCTAAGCCAAAACGTATATCCAAACGAAAGACCAACGCCAAAACCCCTGAGCTATGACGCGTTCATGTAATTTTCCTTTCATTCAGATACATCCAATAAAAGTACACCGCAATGAATCTGATGAATTGGATATAGTATTTATTATATTTAATATACATATCCCACACGCTACTTACTAATCTAAATATATATTTTGGCAGCAATTAGATTTTAGAAGATGGAATTATGTCGTATTTGTCTACTTATCAATACTATATAATTTGAATTGTAACATATTGATAACGGCTGTTTTAGTTTTTTGGAGTTACCTCAGATGCCTATGATTCTACAACTTTTTTTTATTTGCATAGGATTTACCATGCATGTTTTCGGCCATTTATGTATGGAATAATGTTAATTTTTTTCACCGTTTTTACACTGTATCTAAAAATGGTTGCCTCAATATTGTTTCAATGAAATTAACATATGAATAAATTTAAAATAAGCAAACTCTAATAATGTTAGTCATAAACCTTCTCCAACTCAATTTCCTAACAATTGATAACAGCTTAAACATGGCGGATATCTATAAAATCACACCTACCATTGAATGAATTGCATTTATTATTATATAATCGTTTTGGTAAATTGTAATTTCACTCTGCATTTATGATAATGAAGGTAAAAATCATTTCTTTAAGATGTTTAGAAATTATGAATTTTAATGAGAATTTTGTACATACATCTACAACGTGCACCGATGATAAATGTTAATCAATATAAGTGCTTGGAATACTCAAAATTCATGTGATATGTGTAAAAGGGCTCACAACTATATATCTACAAGCAAAACCATTTATAAATGTTTTGACAAAACGTTTTCAAAATGCTCCTAAAACTGTATATATGGACAATTTTGTACAATTTGTCAAAACAAAAAAAATGTTCGTAGACTTTTGGAGTTATCTCTCTAGTTTCATCGCTCTCTCATGTGCCTGTTTTGGTATGTTGCTCATGAAAAGCAAGAAATTATCCGTTTTCACTAAGCCCCATTTAGTTATCACCCCATTTAATTTTCGTTACTCGTCGGATCCTCTCAATCCTGAAACAATGAGAACGTAAATTAAGATTAAGGGTTTTTATTCAAACATAATCCCACACTATATGTTATGCAACTTTATCACAATTTTATGACGCCTGAAGTAATTTGAATAGCACTTTATTTTTCATTGAGCACCTCAAATATATAATCTTCTAACTACATAAATTACAAACATCATATAAGCGATTAAAATTATTGGATAGTTAGTGAAATGTTGCATTTAAAGCATAAAATTGAGCTTACTCATAAGCGTGATTATTAAAAACCACAGAGCTCGTTGCAATGTACGAACATCACATCAAGCCGGTTGACCAAAGGGTTACTTCTTCAAAAGTAATTTAATCCGTAGCATGCTGTCTGTTACCAACACCTCGGCTTTGTAAGTCTTTTTGCTGAGCCGCCCTCAGTGTTTCTTTGCTCAGGCGGAATTCATCTGAAGTAACGTTGTCCTATGTTGCTTGAGGTATCTGGCAATATTCCTAAAACATAAATAAACGTATGCTTAGAATGTATATTTGGACGTTTGATAAACTTTGCATAATAAAGTTAAATATGGCTGTAATGCTGAAATGGCTGAAATGAAAGGTATTCACGGTATTTCATAACTTAAAATAACAACCAATGTGCCAAGTCCTAGTTTATTTATACCCTACTTATCAGTAACAAAACATATGCTTAGAACGTATATTTGAACGTTTAATAAACCTTGTATATTAAAGTGAATTATGACTGTAATGCTGAAATGGCTGAAATGCCTAAAATGAAAGGTTTTCACGGTATTTCATAACTTAAAATAATAGCCAATATACCAAGTCCTAGTTTATTTATACCCTACTTATCAGTGCAAGTAAACTTTCATTATGATCAAGGACTACCGATTGAGATAAACAATTACATGTGATAGCTTGTTACCGTGTCAGGTTCGTAGCATTTGACGGTCTTCTCTTTTTAAAGTTCTTTTAGAAAATGGTCAAGAAAAGGTCAAGAGCTTGGGGTGTCAGCTGCTCGGGTTTTCGATTTTCACATTGGTCGAGGAAAAACAACGGAAAAACCTGGGGGATTCACGTCGAGTTTTAGCTGCAGTGTTTGGATTTTTTTACAAAAAAATCCAAAGTTCATCTTTGATATTGTTTTCAGGAGTATCGAGACGTCCGTTGTGATTTTCATGAGATGTACTTGATCTGCTCGATACTGTACTTTGAGTCACATTTTCTGGCTTGATTTTAAAAGAGCTTTCGATAACATCACAGTGCAAAATCACTAAGTCATCGGAAAGGAAATCATCCCATAAACTATGACTAGTTTGAACACTTTAACAAGACGCAGCAATGTTGCTAAGGAAAACAATGAATTGTCCCAAAAACGTAACCGAATCACTCATATTTATGCGGATGGGAGAATCCCCAAAAATGTGTTGCAATTGATAAAGTTTTAATGTTAAAAAATGCATTAGTCCGTGTAATAAGATCAATAGTTTCCATGTTTTTGCTTCCCCTGGGAAAATTGACAACTTTCACTCATCACTCATGAGATAATGTCATTAAATTTATTGTAGTATACGACTTATCGGTTGATTACGTGACAAAACGCATATTTTACATATTCGATGGCCTTGCCATCAACAGCATGAACTACGACGGCACTAATACAAGAACACATCTTACAAACCAACATATAATCATCTCGATGGTTGTTGATCCAGGATCAAGGTAATTTGCGATGATATATGGCCGTGGTGAATAAACACAAAATTGTATTTGAAAATGGCTATGGATAATTGTTGTTGATTTGAAATCAAGTTAATTAACTAAATACTGAATTTACAAAATAAATAATGCAAAACGAAAAATTATATTGATTCAATTTTCACTTTATAGTTTAATTTATATTTTTTAACTTTTTATAGAAACATTTATTTTGCGCAATTTTCGCCAAGGAGTGTGTTTCAATGCAATAATTACAATTGTACACGCAAAGTGGAACTCCGCAATCAGACAGGATATGTTAGAAGAATGATTATGGATACTATAAGTAAGAAGTTAAGTTATTAACAATAAAGATTGAGCTGTTTTTACCGTATATCCCAAATATCTGTTTAAAATAATGTTTGTTAAAAGTTGTGAGATATTACAAAATTAAAAAAAAACTATCATTATTCATTTGCAAAGCACTATGGAATATTAAAACTGTTTTACATGGCAATGATTGCTGGGCCTCAAATCAGAGATTCCACTAAAATGTGTTTCAAATGAAAACAGCTCGCTTGAGCGTATAAAATGACATTGTCAATCTAAAAATCGTATATTATTTTGCACAAGCTCCACTTATTATCGTTAATATTTGTTTAATATTCAATTGCATCATCATATAAAGATAGATAATGAAAACAATCGAAACAATCGAAATTTGAATAATTTTAATAAAAAAACTAGCTTACATATATAGTTAAGCTGAAAAACTGTGTGCCTCCCCTATACAATTTATGGTGATAGCATTATATGAGATGCGTTTATGAGATTTGAGTCCCTCTGCTTTTATTTGAATCTGCGGGCCTCAAATATGTGGGCTTTACATATAGAAAAATCGGTCATCAAATTTCATTAGCGCTCGCTTTAACAAAGTGATTCGTATATTTTTATTCCAGACAATCGATTATATCTTATTGAGAGGGACCTTGGTTTGATTGGCGTCTTGGGCACAAATAGTTCAGAGTTTCATATCATTTCGAAAGTGTTTTCACCAATAGGAATAGCACTGGTTGAAGGACATTTATATATAACACACTACCTCAAGTAAATAAAAATTCTATCTTTAGTGGAACAACTATTGAAATATCTGTTTTAATTACTTTCAAGTGTAACACTACATCATGTCTTATATTAACATGCAGCTTGTAACTTCGATTAGTTTAACGGCTTTACAAGCTGCATCATATTTGTTTAATGGACAAACTGACACTTGTAAGAATTTTACTATAAATGTCACTATTTCACAATGTCGAATTGCAAGAATAAATGTGGTCGCCCAAAAGATATTCACGAAACATCCTCTTGTATTTTTCAGTAACACTGTCGTTCGAATGAATACCGATGGCACTGATAAACGAGTTTTAATTACTGAAATGTACCAGTTTGGCAATTTAGCTACAATTTGCTTCCCAAACAAAGGATTAAAAACTCCAATCACGACAGATTCGTTGGGGTCCACTGATCTTGTTGATGTAACGCGACCGTTTGATAATCAATCTGATGTCATTATCTCACGTATGCCCTCAAAAATGGAATATTTACAAACAACGCTAAAATTTAAGAGCGTGATTTTATCATAAAATACAGTTTCTTTACACGTTCTACATGAATATAAAGGTGTGTTAGTATATTCAGCAAACCAAAGATTGATACTCTATTCCGCTTCTATGTTTAATACTACCGGGGCAATATTTTGTAGAGTTTGGTGATGATGAAAATCCGATCATTGGCATAGAAGTGTCCTTATTTGGATTATTTGCAATTATTGGTATGGTCAGCTTGATTGCATATTTTGCATACAGGTAAGATATGTGTTTGATAATATATATGATTCTTTGTTCAACAATGGTTTATGGGAATATAATTTACAATAATAAAAATTAATTACGATAATTCAAATGTATTGCGGCTTGATATATTTTGAAGAAAAGTATTAAAATACGTTGTTAATATTAACGGAAAAAGCGCACCTTTTAGTAACAAATGGCAAACATAATTGAATTCATACAAGTCAAACCATCTTTGTTTATTCATAATCGCAGTTCATTAAACTATGCTTACTCACTTATTGACATTAAGTATCGTGTTAATATTTTCCAAAGATTCAGAAATGGCCGTGCAAGAGCGAGTCCAAGTACGTCTAAGAACACACCCGATTATCCTATTCCGATAAACAATCCCCGTGGTACGGTTCAGAATCCTGGTAAGTTAAACTCATAATGCCATCAAAAAGTGCACTGCATGCCCATAACGCACTCGACTACTTTATACATATGATAACATTGTGCATGCACATGATTATTTATCTTATCTATGTCTTTATAGAAATGGCATCGAAAGAGAATCAAGAGAGGCCTGATTACCTTACGCTTATTAACCCTCTCCGTCATAGCCTGCCGAATCCTGGTAAGTTTAACTCATAATGCTAACATAAAGTAAACCGAAGCATGTTAACGTACTCGACTACTTTATACACATGAGTATATAATGCATGCACATGATTATTTATTTATAATATGTCTTTATAAAAAATACATTGGAAGAGAATCAAGCGACGTCTGATTGCCTTACGCTTATAAACCCTCCCCGTCAGAGCCTGCAAAATCATGATACGTGATACTCATAATGTTGTCGTAAAGTACAAGAGTATGTTCGCTGCGTGTCCATAACGCACTCAACTACTTTATATATATGATATAATACATAATATATGTACAAGACTATTTATTATCTTTATAGATGTGCAATCGGAAGAGGATCACGAATTACTTGATTACCTTACACCAATAAACCCTCCCCGTTTCACGATGCAGAATCCTGGTATCCAAGAAATTTCTTCTGAGTACTTGACGCCTATTGGACTCCAACGCCCGAACGACGTTGATGCTCCGCTCTACCAAGCTCCTGTGATTAACCGTGAAGAAACCAGAAATAGTGAATACGAGCAACTGAATTTGTACGAGACCATTGATCTCTGAAGTGTTAAGGACTTGTATCCAGAAAAAAGAGTTTTTTTCTGAGCTGACACCACATTAGATGACGTATTCAGTATGTCTCGATATAGATTGTTTAAACGAATAAGAAAGTTTGACTTTGTTCAATCTGAAAATCAACTTACACTATATTTGTACTTGTATCTCTTTGTATCTCAATAAATTGTTCGTGTTTATTTCCTTTCAGAAATAGTTGAGTTTGTTGTTCATATGTTTACTAACTTTTTTTGCCAAAATATATATCATATGCTCACGTAAGCTAGCATAGCCAATTAATTAATTAAACATGCATTACAAATTATTCAACAAATCATTTGTATATAATGAGTAATTTCCCATTGGCAGTCTCAAATAACTATAATAAAATACTATAATAAATAAAATACGTTTACGTTCCGGCATCCGTAGAACGTAATTCCAACCTCAGACCCGGACGCGACGTCGATGTAGCATCTTATCTACGTCCGCGACGAATCGGGACGCCCGGAAAACTTTCATACGGTCCCTAAATAGGGCGTTCGTTCAACGTTCGTGAACGTCTTGCTGAGTTGTAAGATAAAGGCTAAGATTTGCTTAAAGGGATCACACTCTAATTTTAATTGTAGTGCGTCACATTGCTAAGCAAAACACGCATAAATCATAAATGAAATAACAAAAACCATATTAATTCAAGCACATAACAACTAAAGAAAAATACACTTGATACTGTATTGTTATGAAACCTTGACAATTAATATAAAAGTATTATCTCACTAAATTCTATATTCTAGATATACCGTATGCTTAAATGATTAATATAATATATCACAATAACCATAATAGAAAGTGGTTTGGTTTTTCAATATATGATCCCTGTTGTGGACGATTATCTTATCGCCTTGTCCTTCCGTATGATTAAGAAAGTATCATAATGATCACATGCATAATCACCAGGAGACCTCACAATTTCATTTTCATTGCGTGAAAACAGCTCATCTACTAATTTGGTTTTATCCTGTTCAGTTCTGTCGTCGCCTAGAGCGGTCATAAATGTTGAGTTGCTCCATAGGCGCGTTCCCATAGTAAGTTTCCTAGCAACTTGTCCTGCGCTGTGGTCATCTGTTTGTTCATCATCATCATATATTGATTATTGCAGATAATATCTATTATCTACCATAAGACAACAAATAGTTTGCACTGAGCGGACATAAAGCAACAATAAGTCACATGATGGATATTAGGGTCAAGCAACATTAATAAAAATTAGCGTTCAAATCAAGCTTTAAACTGTGAAAGAGCGTGGTTCCTATGCCACAAATATATTTATGGTGTAATAGGCCTTAAAACAATGCTTTAAAACTACTATAAAGACTACATTCAGCTCAAACAGAATATATAAACCCTATGTATTCCAGTTTGCAGGTTGATTCGAAACGTGTTTGCAGGTGGGTTGAACATGGATAAAAAAATCTTATTGTCTTCATGCCTAAGTAGTGCTATATAAATTAGGTACACTATTGAATAATGTATGGTTTGATATATATATATATCAATATCATTTATATTTATCATATCGTAACTGCAATTATCCATACATTTGATTTCGAATTCGTCCCACGCCGCAATAAGTGGACAGGAAGCATGTACAGCTCCAGATGCAATTGATGTCATTCCGGATTTAGAAACCCTTGATTCTGGATCATTAAAAGGAGCCCTGAATTGATCGTATGACATATAATAGGCGTTGAACGTGGTTTGCTTGTATTCTGTCTAATATATTCAAATTATATAACTAAATATATATATTAATCTACACTCTCTTAAATATTAAGGGTTGGATTGTTGAATAAAGATGCTAATATCAATTGCTTGCTTTTGTTAATTTTCCTTTGTTTAGCATTTCTTTCCAATACTTTTCGAGCATGTAATGTGATTTTTGTGGTATCTGTGATTCACTAAATCGCTCTGTATCCTTTATTGTTATGTTGCACATCACGATGTAACCGCCTTAAACCATAACTAACTTTTTTATCAAACGTGAATATAACACTTGCTTACTCTAACATCTAAATGACCTCTCTGGTATCATGTAATCATCAAATAAGGTAAGCATATAATCTAATCATGCTTTGAGTTCAAAGTTTATCGGTTTTGTATTATACATGGTACAAACAAACGGTTGATAAATAAGATGAAAAGTGTTAGATTCTCATCATAAAATGTAAACTTTGTGTTATCATTGTGTATGTACTTTAAATCACCCAATATTCTATTGAAAATACATCTTTCCAATGGCAGTAGTACTAGTTCTCTTTCACTATATACCATTATTTAGGGAATCGCATTTACATGGGTGCAGCTCTTTCGCTCGATTAAAAAGAAATGTTTCATAGTCTTGCTGTCCTACTGTGTTGAATCCTTCGAGCTCTGACTTATCTTCAGAAAATGTATGAAACAAGGAACACCCTTCAGAATGCATGGCCTGAAAAATATATGATGTTCAAATGCTATTCAGTGTGTCAATGAAGGGTGTGTGCGCGTGATTGACTTTGCCATGCATAATATCATAACACAAGGTAGGATTAGGACTAAATTTCCTAATCTTGTAAAGGAACTTAGTACCCTTAAATCACTTGAACACTATGATCTTATGTTGCCTTTGAGATGAATGGATATGGATCATAACGACATGTTGATAGATTCCGTAGGAAAACACTGTCGGTAAAAGTTTGTTGCACAGGCCGATACAAATACATTTGGCTTGTTTGATAAATTATCCTTCGGTCCATCGACCTCCATACCTTGTGGCCAAAAAAAAAGACTTCCGATGCAATGATACAATCATTCATATGATTAAATATATTGTTATATTTTGTATTCACAAGGTTGACAAGTCTGAAAGATATGATAACTCATTTACTTACCATACACTGTTTTGAAAAGAACATTTAAGTCATTCGATATTTGGTCCTCATACATGAATTAAATATCAGTGTTCATGCCATTCCTTTCCTTAATTCTCTCTAAATAGAGGAACACATCGTGACTTACAAATAACATATACATACATAGTTCGTTCATGTTATTTTCACAATATTAATATCGATTTTTATTCATCAACATGATTATATCATACTTATCATCAATTTTCATTGTTGTATCAATCATTCACTTCTTAAATAATTTTGATATTACAAAGCATATAGAAGGTGGATGTTACCAATAATTGACAAAAATAGTTTCATTGATATTCCACCATTTGATGTTCCATAATCGGCTAGGGAAAAATAGTTCCGACCAGTTGAAGGAATATCAATATTATCTAGATACAAAATATTAATACATTTTAGTTAATCTTACAAAAATGCAATGCAATGACATAAGGATAACGATATAAATGCAATTTAAGAACAATTTTAAGTTATAAATAAAATTTCAAAATACGTAAATGCATATAGGCATGCCTATGTGATATGTAAGTAACACATAGGCATGCCTATATGCTAGATAAAGTAGTTAATTAAGGATTGTCATGCATATAAATATTAATTTGTCTTATATAGATACAAATATTGTTATATTACCTATAAAAATGCATAAATACTCATAAAACCATATACCTATCGCTTATGGAAATAAAGTCTTTTATCAAATCAAGCGCAGCAATATTAACCAGTTGATAGTCATTCGCCGCAATGACCTTCCCGTCTTTGCAAAATGGAATATGACTATGCTGAATAAATTACATCATTCTTGATATAAAGTGACACAATATGTGTTGGGCCTAAATCGGACCAATTTATCCGCGATAGGTAAAATATGAAAATCATTAAACAATTCCTGAAATTATGATAATGTCTGACTAACAGATCGAGTTCAATCCTGCAAATTAAGTTGCTGTAATCATGTTTATGACTACAAGTTTATAATGTAATTCACTCATAATAGTTTTTTTTTCTTTAGATTATTTGACATCTGCTTAAATGAAATTATATAAATATATAAAATCAAAGTTTTCAGCTTTATATATAAATCCATTCATACTTGGCATTAATGTTGACCAAATAAGCAATATAACATACCAATTAAATCGTCAGACTATTTATTAAAAAATATAAACTAGAAATGTACTACCGCAATGTAGCCCGGGATTTATATAAGCTAATTTAGATTAGTTTATTTCATAATATCACAATTTTTTTAAAGGTTGCAAAAGATTATATTCCGCCAAAAATTTCACATGTAGCTGAAATCATTAAAAACCATGCATATTTCTTTTAAAACCGCAATCATACGTATTTCCTATTTCATACTCTTTTTTTCTCATCTATCATTCATAAGATTTATCTTTAGAAACACCTTTATGATAAAACATAGAACAAATGAACATGGTTGATATCTTATTCAGCATTCGCAACCAAAAGATAATGAGTAATAATTTTGGGATTTGCTGCTTAACAATTCAAATAAATTTAATGAAAATCTAAAGGTGATGCAAGATACTGTCAAAGAAATATTTATATTTTCGTATACGTATATGTAATTATACTAATTCGGTTAAAAAATGTTACATATTGTTTATTCTAACATTTAAATCTCCATTTTTCTTTTGTATCTTTGATTTAACTGAATTGCCTAAGCACTTTGGTTTCCACCTGCTATTTAAGACGTTAATTGCCACTTGCTTCGTGTATGACGTAACAATTATTTTGCCCAATGTAAAATAACGTCGATTGTTGTTACCAAGCAAATTCCATTCGATTTCTTTAAAATACGATTTTATCACTTGCTATGCATTTTTCTCCGTTTTTGTTTCGTTGTTGGTGGTTTGATTACTATAACTAATGTTTTGAAATAGGTTAGATACCCACATGACGGTTATTAAGATTTCGAAGTGGAGCTTATCTTTTATCGCCCATTTCAAATGATTAAAAATTGTATCAAAATTATATGTACGCATACTATTTAATGATTTCTGTATGGCTTAAGAAATTGGATAACTCAATGCATTATGATAAAAAATATAAAATGATGCTTTAAATATTTTCACATCTTGCATATATTTGATTAAAACATATGCGTGAAATTAATTGCAAAAAAAACTACATAATCACCACGTGGTAATTACCCACGCTCAACCGGAAGTAAATTTTAGCAGTAATAGGATTGGGCATGTGAGTTGTATAAAGGCACGGGGCCTGCGGCCCCGGGCTGATAAATAAATGTTTTTCAATTTATTATGAGCATATCCTTAAATTCGCGTTGGATGTTAAATCCCTATTTGATGCATTGTTTATTTTTCAAACACTGAATGATATTACGTCGAATACGAATGTTACACTGTCTAATGACAAATGTGTTTGCATTGAGGATCATAAATCACATGTCACAATACACTATCATTTTGTACAATGTATTAACTTGCGGGGTATTTAAACATAACATAAGAGGTCAACGGTTCCGATATACACAATTCAAATAATCAATAAAGAAGAATAGCCTATATTGCAAAAACATGTTAGGTTAACTAAGAAAAAAATATCTTCTTAGAGAATTCGTTTGCGTATTCAAAGCAATAAATATATGCACTAATGTAATAGCATGTCATGTCGACATGTCATGTACTGTCATGTTAAAGCTGTCTTTAAAAACGGGTTATGTATAAAACTTTCGTTTACAATTTATTTTTACAGTAAATATTTAGGTAAAACAAATAAACGTCAAATTTAGACAATCAATCAAAAATTATTCAATTTAATTTATAGATAATGGAGATTTTCAATATCATAAATAAAAAAAAATCCCTCGTTGAGGCAAATGCTAATTTGGCAAACCATACCAGTATAAGTCATCAAAGACAAAATGTATTTAAGTATAAGCAAGTATTTTAGTGTCTATTTTATTTAACTTAAAGTTGTTGTATCGTATAATTGAACATATACTCGGGTTTATCGTTACAGTGTTATACTTGTGTATCTATGATTTATGTATTTTTATTCTGTTATATTCCTTATATCATTGATTTTGTAGCGCTTTTATATTCTAAAAAAGGCGCATAACAAGAAAACAATAATAAATAAATAACTAAATAATACAGATATGATGACTTTAATGCACAGTAAAACTGACTGAAGTTTTGTTTTAAGTTATTGATAAATATTAGGGGCGTGACGATTCGACCCGAGAACCGTGTATCAAAGACATTTCACGGTTTGGTTCGAGAACTGAACCGAAAACCCAAAATCATGGTTCGGTTTGGTTCTTAATTTGCATTGAACAATCAACGCACCTGGTTAATTATTTACTTATGAGCTCACAGAAATGGCAAGCCATTCGTTACTACGTACTCATGAGTTGAAAAAAAGATTATAACTGCATTTCAAAATATTGTTTGAATTTGTGGAAGGGTCGTTAATTCGTTGCATTTGGTGAATAAAGCGCTTGTGTTAAAGTCATGGGAGACCCATCTAATTATTTGTAATGTTTAGATCTAAAAATAACGACTACGTCTAAATTGTTATATGACCGGTTTACATGTTTTATGAATTGAATACTCGGTTTCACAATGCGATCTACCCTTATGATAATAAAAAATAAAAATAGAATTATGAATCCAAATCTAAGTTGCTTATCGCTCAAACTGATCCCTCCCTAGTTTCAGTACTCCGCCGCTGCGTTAGCTCGAAGCGGACTACAACATTCAGTACTGGTCGTCCGTCACTACAACAAATAATTGAGCTATCAAAACGATTTCAAATTTGTTACGCTCAATGGAACTATAAGACCAATGAACCACGACCGTCTGTCCGTCTGTCTGTATGTCCGTATGTCAGTCTGTCGACGCCTGGGTCCACTACTTTGTACGGACGAGTTCTCGGTTATATTTCGATGAATTTTGTTTTCCTTTGGCACATAGACAGAACATATATTAGAGCTGTGCTTACGCGTAATATTTTTTGAAAAAAAAAACAAAAATACTCTTAAGTATGTAATATACCTGACTTATATACGCTTGCTACATGACGAATTTCTTTTTTGACGAACTATTTATGTCAATGTTTAAATCACCTATCGATATGAAATTTAAAAGAAGGTAGAACCACACAGTGAAACTCAGATTGATTAGGCAATGTTAAAACACCTATCGATATTAAAATTAAAAGGAAGCTAGAACCACACAGTTAAACCGTAAATGTTATAAAATATTCATTGATATAGATCAATGTTAAATTTGAATATTATATAAGAAACACAGTTGATTTTGCCGTTATACACAACTGAGCTAATTTCTATTGATAATAGCATGGTCTTGGTTTTAATAATGCAACATTATTTTACGTTGTGTTTTCTAGTCATTTAAATATCTTAAAAGACTCATTCGTTAACAAAGACACTAACGTATATTTTAATGACATTTATTCTTACCCTTTTATGAAATCAAATGATAATGCATATTTCAATATGCTTGAACGATGGTTATGAATGGATTATGAATATATATCGCTATATAATTGCAAGCCCAAAACAAGTGCCTTGATGGAGAGTATGATATAACATTGTTTATAATAAATTGACATACTTAATCCTTCTTATGCATAAATTGATGTATAAAAATTGTTTATATTTTAGTCGTTGTTGAGTTAAGACAACCATTATCTTACTGTTTTAGAACAGCATCAAAACTAAGATTACTATATATGTCTATAAGTTATCAAACAAACTGACAAAACACATCGATAGACATTGTTGTTAGCTTATTAAATGATTGAAAACTGCTGTTATTAAATTGGGTCTCTTTTTTCATAAATGTTGAATCGTAATTTATCCTAATATTACAGATAACTAATAAAAATGATGTACAGGGTTTTATTTTCTTATATCATGTGTTGACAAATTATATAGTTTAGAAACTATTTTCATCAACGACACAAGGTGGCATAAGCTAACATAACATTTTTCATCCAAACGAACGAAATCAAGATGTTCATACCAACATAACAAAAAAAACGTACACAAACCCGATATAAATGCGTATGTATTAAAGGTAACACTCATTTACAATAAAAAATGGGTCACGCCTTACGAAATATGAAGTAAGATTTTATCATTTGTTGCTTTTTTTTCGTTTTCGACATTATATATTCACTGTTTCATTGAATTTTGGATTCATTTGTTTTCTTCTAAAATGTGCAAATGCATTATGTATAAAGTATGTAAAATTCAACATATCTTTCATCATTGCAATATTTATTGTCTATTTCACGATATCCAGCTATCAGTACTTAGAGATTGAATATCTCAACCCTAGCCTCGTTCTGTATTTCAATAAACTCGTTTGAATTATTCAATAGACCCGGTTATTGTGCCAATGCTACAGAACATGAATTAGCATTAGCTTAACCAACACTAATTGAATGTTAGAATATCACTTAAATAAGTATATAAACATATTCAAAATACCATTAAAATGTGTTTTCGTCATTTGAAGACAAATATTTAAAAGCTGTTAAAGAGAATTCAGCTTGTTTATCCACACGCTCTTGCTTATCCTCGTCAAACGTTTTGTCATATTAAGTATAGGAGACAATATGAATGAATCGCTATAGGAATATATTTTTTAACTGTTTTCTATTTTTACAAAACAACACTAGAATTTATGCATTTGAGAGTTGTTTTTAGATTCGAAGCGAATTAAGTATTTTTGTACGTTTTTTACAAGGCTTGCCTGAGATCTTTCAAAATGTTCTTGTTTTGTTAAATGTATATGTATGGCTATGATGACATGTTCTATCATATGGATAGCTAACGGAACCATTCAGCATATGTAGATACAATTGATTTTCAATCCTATTATGTAAGAGCGCTGTATGTTTTTGCGAGTTCATAAATGGTGTCATGAAGAACGTTGAAACTCAATATTACACAAACAGCTCTATTAAAATTACACTATAATTTGATTTACCGTTGATCCATCGTTTTTAAGTTTTTTGTATGGCGTCAGACAACTAGTTTACAACTATATCAATTTCTAAAATGATTGTAAAGTCCAAGCTATCAACGCGTTTGTGGTCAATATCTCGAAAATTCTAATATGTGAATAAAAGTGTTTATTTTATGGTAGAAGGGCTTAAAAACAAACCTGAACCCTTTAATAAGTTATCAAGAAAAAATCGTTAAAACAACAAAACAGTGCGAGATCTTTATGTGATATCTCACTCATAAAATGTTAAGAATGCTTCAACGGAGATCTTTAGAACCGTATTAAAAAAAATATATATACAAGGAACCCTTCAATCGGGTAACATGGGTCAATATTTATCAACATCTAAGCATGCTAACATCATAGTTTTTGTTTGAAAACGTAACTCATTGAGCTATAAATCATATAGTAATGATAACTATTTGTAATACAAGCATAATCTATTTACAGAGATTCGAACAATATTTACCAGAATTAACTTATATAGTGACCTCGAACATATAATGTAAACACGAATTTATTTGAACCGGGTTACATAAAGTCCTCATCATGACCTCATAGTTAGATAATTTTATGTAAGCATGAGCTCATTATTATTTTTCGTGTAATCGGAGTTACTACCATCATAAAATGCTGCTCAACAACTACCATAATTTCACCAGCATAAACACTGCAGTATCCTTCATCTATTTTCCAAACATTGATTTGATTAATTGAATTTTTCTGACGTGTGATTGTACTGTGTACTTTTCAACCGCAATTATAAATACTAGGCTTGCTTGTCATTACATATTTGGTGCAAATGCACCAAGCCAATGCTTGAAATCGAACTACACGAAACGTAAATTTATTCTTTTTCGCTTATTGTATAAACACTTGATAAAGAATTAGCAAAGCAAAGATTGCCAACCTGTGTTATTGAAACCATAACATAAGGGAGTGATGAAATTAATACGATCCGACTTATATAAACAAGGATGGTGTTGGAAACTTAATCAAGTCTTGTTTATTCATTAGATTTGTTTTCAAACTAAAGACCATATTTAAAACAAAAACTTTAAAAAGTTTTTTTTAACTAGATCATTTTATTTGAAATTGATTTTCAACATAGGCGATTGCGTGTTGTTTTGTTGTTGTAACAATAATTATCTTTATATGAAAAACATATATATCAAACATATATACCAACTATTTCAATTCAACCATTTCCTTTCATGCATTGATAAAAAATAATAAGGTTTGAGCTCATTATCATCCTAGAAATAGTATAAAATTATACTAATGTTATTAAATTGGTCTATGTCTATGATTTTGAATCACCCTCTCACTCCGATATATACGTTCGTACATGTACACACCGCACTATAAATTTGATATCTGTATTTGATGTTTCTTAAAATATAATCTAAATAATATATATCAAATTTGAGGTACTCTCTCTCTGTGTGAACATTGTCACATAACGACCATTTTACCTTTTACTTTAAAAATACATGAATACATTTGAGATGAAACTGATAAAGCAAAATACACCACTCAAAGTGGTTTTAAGCCCTAAGCCTTCCTCATAAAATATTTTAAGTCTCTTCTCATTTTTTCAGACACATTCAGAACATGACATAACCTAGATTGGGTCAATGCTCATAGAGCACATGTATGAGCAATCGTTTTCGTCAGAATTCCTCATTGATAAATATTCTTCATAAATCTCCATAGTTTGTTTTACAAATCTTTTACAGCGTCATTGAGTTTGTGCTTCAAATCAGATCTGAGAAGTTTTCACTCCGATAAACACATGTCCTATAGAAAATATTTTACTTATACGGTTTTTTTCGGCTTGAATTTTGAAATTTATTTTGATTGCTTTTTAACGTTAGAAAATTTGATCTAACTGTTAACAGATAATATAGTCACTATATTTTTTAAAACATGTAAAATTCCCGCAATAATAATGCCCACTGTGTTTTTCTATAGCTGACCCTCAAATGACCGCACCGACCGAGTGCCTCATCGCATAATTCGGTGCTAGTTTACAGGCGTTGAGACATTGGAATCAAACATTATGCGGGCATCTTATTGTGCATTTATTTATTGCTCAATGCACAACATCAAATAAGAGGCGATAAAAACAAACATTGTTGTATGCGACATGACGCCGCTTTTATAAACGAATCATAAGATGAGTCACAAGACTTTCCAAAAGCAATTTCTTTCCAGGTTACGCAATAATAACTTCACAATGATAATTTACATGCGTAAATGCATAAATTGATCTCTTGGACTCCGTCGTGAGCAGCACCAATAACCACAAACGATTTGCTAGGTATTACATAAAATATTCAATTTTATGTTTGTTTTCTTTTAATGATAACCATTCGAACGGGATTTGAAACAATAAAAGCAAGAAATAAAAACAATGCTTCATTGTTTCAGGAAAATACGGCAAATAAGTCGATTTCGGACTTCAGCCAACAGACAATCGGCGGACCGGAACTCAGGTACCAATAATCAGAAAAGCAAGACAAAGGCAATACCTCGATTTTTCCTTAAAACGTTGCAGATAATAAACAAGTTGTAATAATCCTTTTTTATTCGTGTAATATATAAGGCAGAATATGATTTATTGCAATATAAAAATGTCAACTTGCTTGTTAATAAGATGTTATATATAGGCGGTTTTGGTTACAAGGTATTTTCATAAAGTATCGGGAGAACTCGGCCCAAAAACCAACTCGGCCCATTTTTGTTCAAGCTCGGCCCACTTTCAAGCTCGGCCCATTTTGTTCTAATACCAACTCGGCCAATTTTATTTTATTTACCAACTCGGCCCATTTTTAATGACGAAATAGTATGGTAGGGATTATGACTGGTGTCCTGTGAAGTTATTTGAAAGTGAATGCGTATTGTTCAAAGGATTAAGGATTAGGATTTATTATGAATACAAATTGCTTTGTTTTATGTGTTCAATAAGATGCAATAGCATTGATTTCATAGCGTATAATATGAAATAATGAAATCATTTGCTTTGTGTTCTCGTTTATCAATGCAAAAAAGATAAAATCTTTTAGTCGAAAATAAATAACACTTTTTTTCTTATATATTTTAGTTATCAATAACTCCTGTATATTGTTATAAATTAAAACCAGATTTCAATACACATAAAATCCAATGAAAAAGAATATGATCATATCATAAAACATATATTAAAGCATGATAAAATACAAAGAAATAATCTCAAGATAACACCAGTCATAAAAATGGAACATAGCATAAATCCAGAACCCACACATTTCTAAATCCAATGCGCTGTAAAAGAGGACATTTCTCTGTAAATCTGTAATAAATGAATAAATAAATGTCTATAAACTAAGTCAATGTTAACCTTATGTATTTCTAAATCAAATGCGCTATAAGAGATTAATTTGCTATAAACTAATATTAAATAAAACAAATATCCATTAGAACCAGATAACATTTTCCATTTTAATTGTTCATTAATTCATATTTTTATCCTTCACTAAATACCATTGAGATTTGAATGATGTTCCTCAAAAATGCACCTCTTTTTATATAGAAATGAACGCTTAATTGCAATTTTCAATTCGGAGTTGTTATCAAAGAAATCTCAAGACGTGACAACTTGTTTCATGTTGAATAATAATTGGTGAAAGGTGATGAAAGCGCCCTTGCAAGTTTAAAATCAAACAAATCAAAACAGTCTCCAAGCGCAATTTATATATCAATCAACATCACAGGAACGTTTAGGTATAAAATCAATTAGTTATACATGTATGACAATAATGTATTTGAAATCACCAATTTACACTATAAATGCAATTACATGCGATTGCAATTAAATATTAAAACCCAGAGAAGTCATAATTCAACGCACAATGTTATTGCAATGCAATAATACACATGTATTTCAAACTTATAATAAGTATTTTTGACAAACAAAGTTTATGTAAAATGTTTATTTGATTTAAACGTAGTAGTAAATATTCCCCCCAAAATGGACCGAGTTTGTTTGTTTTTTGTTATCCATAGAAAGTGGGCCGAGTTTGAAAGCGGGCCGAGATTGATGTATATTGAAAATGGGCCGAGTTCGTAAATGGGCCGAGATTGAAAGTGGGCTGAGATGTCTCGAAATCTTTCATAATACATTGAGAAACCTTCTTAACTTGATTATCCCTAAAATGGTATTTTAAAATGACCGAAAGCATTTTCACGAAAAAAAAATAGGAAGCAGTATATGTCCAAGCTTCACTACAGTTCATCTATTCATCAAATCGCATCATAATAAACAAGTCTGTTTTAGAGAATAACCTAGTTTTGGTATACGTTTTTACATCAATTCAGTTACAGCTTAATATACCTAAATATATCAAAAATATTTTGTGTCTGGAAACTTTGACTCAAAAATAGCTCATAGGGTGTATTTTCGAAAATAAGCTATAACAACACATCAGATTAACAAAGAAAACATCAGTGACAGTCGCTCAGCATGCGGTCCAACCAGCAGCCGCCAACATAAACAGTGAAATTGGAATCATGTGCAACTGAATTTTGTTGATATTTGAAGGGTTCTTTGCACAATGTATTACATGCAATAGAGGCAATTTGCTCGAGAAACATAGACGTAAATCATGTTAAAGGAAATTTATTGATTTTGATTTACTGATATTTTACTTATTTCAAAAGTACGGTGTTCTTGACCAAGGATGATTGTTGATTGGTTTTTAATGGAATGAAAACATAGATAAGCATACCAAAAAAAAAACGCGCTGACAAGTAAGGGACTGGCCTTATTGAAGCAGTATATAGATCTTATTGTTGCAGGTTAATCGCAAACACTTCATGTCGGTATGCCGGCATAACATTAACTAATGACATAACTTTGCACAAAACCAATCCACTATATGGTTGTTCTTGTCTGTTACAAACCGCACACCCTACCCCAGACTTTTGAAAATATATTGGGAAAGGTTGTTATAAAAATACGGTCATATTTATTTAGTAAGTACATATTATTACGTTTCATTAACTGTGAAAACAAGTTACCAGGATATGCGATATACAATATGATTGTGTTAGACTGCAATAACAGCACCAGCATCAAATTATTTAATTGAAACATAATATCAACATTTTGAAGTTTATTTAAATCCAACGCTGATTTGTTTACGTGCAAGCACATATAAAAATTTGAATACAGAGCAACACAGAGCAACCTTAATTCAGATCGCGAGAAATATATACGGACTGCCACGTGTTTAACTATAAGTATTATTTATAAATGCATTATAAATGAAGTTGTAAAAGAGACTTGAAACAAGTCATGGATATGCAAAATAGTTCAGAGTTGATTTTGCTTCTTTATTTGTTGGGTCTCCCTTTCTGCATTGCATCAAACGGTAAGAAATAATAAGATACATTATTTTTCTCTCGAAAAAAAAAACATTTTTTTTTCAAATAAAGTTAACTGAAAAGTCAGTATTTAATAGCCTAGTTCATTTACGATAGCACAAAATCGTGTAACAAATGAGTTATTCGGTAAATATATGTGTGTGTAAAAATATTAGTTCAGGGTCATGTTGCTTTAAATATAGAATACAATCATAGAGTCATTTTCAGTGAAACCCACAAGTTTCAAATATGTTGTTTAATATATTGTTTAGGTGCTTAATATATAAAAGGACAAAAGTGTTGCATAATTGAAAGTAAACATTCATACAAAAACAAGTAGTGGATGGATTTTGTTGACCTTTTCACACAACATGCTCTTATATGTCTACAATGTCCTCATAAAATTGCATGTTATTGTTATAGGTAACATTGTCATATAAATGTGAACGATACCCCATACGTCGATTAATGACCACATACGTATTGGCATCGACGTGATTAGTCTGTTGATCTGATACTGAGGTATGCGAAACATCAATTTGTTGGACGCAGGGAGTATTATATTGCTCTTCCGGTCTTCGGTAGACCCGCTGTTCATGAGTAATATCGGTACAATAAAATGCACGAGTCGTCGCTAAACATGACATCATTTCAGTTATTTTTTAGACCAGGCTAATACTGTGTCGTTCTGGCCCATTTGGGCCCGTGAAAACGTTTTAGCGCTTATCCTTGGATTAAACTGACCAAGAATTGTCCCTGCTGTCAGTATGATACTGTTAAATCTATTTTGAACATGTCTGAGGCGAATTTTGCGATCCTGATTGGGTTTCGTTACTCGCGGTCTACCGGTATATGGGCGCTGGTCGGTCTACCGTGTTTCTCCTTAACGTCTCACGAGACGTTAACTTATTGTTAGATGGACGTTAAATTCCCTTGTAACAGCATTGTGTGAGGCTTCACCCATAAACATGCAAATGAATAAACATGCAAATGAATAAACAGGCCCTGACTAGTATATATCACAATTGATCGATTAGTCACACTTTGATACAGAGCATCTACAAATCAATAAACAACACAACTTTTTTTTAGTCAACACCAAACTGATTTCGGTTTAGATCAAATACAGTTTGATAAAGTTCCTGTTTTATCTAGTTTGTGTATTAAGTGGTATGAATGTATTATCATTCTACGAGTCTATACATATTTGCTGCTATTGATTAAATTGACAATTGACTATGTAGGTTTCAACCGATTCACAGTCGGTCTCAACAAAACTGTGTTTAGGTTTTGTTTTGGTTTTGTTTAAATCAAATTTTGTTATAAATAGAACTTCCCCTTTAGACCAAAACAGGGGTTATGTCCTCAGAAGTATGTCATACCTATTTTAAATTGATAGAGCACACTATTCCAGATATTCAAGGGGAAGATCATTTCATCCGAGGCCGTTTTCTAGGTCCCCAATCGTGTCTTTCAGATCAAACAGGGGAGAACTCGGCACTTTGAGAAGCCAATAATAATAATTATAATGATGCTTTACACACAATACACTTTTTTGAACAGATTTATTTTGAACACGTTAAAATTACATTCTTCTTGTAAAGACTGTGGAAGTTCCATAAACGAGGAGCTATGGCGGAAAATGCACGAGCACTAAACATTTTAGTCCTGGTGTTTGGACTGTTCTGGAATGTTCAGGAATCGTTTACTCTTATCATGGAGGGCGAAGTTGGGCGTTTGTGTCACTATTCGCGCGGCAATATTCTGGAGCTGTTTGAGTTGAGTCTGCAGAAGGCCAGCGAGTATGGCATGGGCATAGTCAAGACGAGATGATATAAGTGCATGTACTAGCTGCTCATATGCACTTTGCGTAAAGAACCTGCGAATGGTGCGAATATTACGCACATGGAAAATCAGGGTTCGGCATCTATTTTCTATCCCTCTAGCTAGTTTCATATTCCTGTCCAAAATTAAGCCTAGGCCTTTGGCCTATTTCGTGGTCCGAACTGTAGCATCAGCAATCTTTACATCTCTATCCGGGTTTTCGCGCGAGGAGGTAGGGGGAACTATTACAAGCTCCTCTGTTTTTTTCATCGTTCAATTTTAAGTTATTACTATTCATCCATGCCTTTATATCTTTAGTACACATCTCAACAATAGAAATCGCATTTTCAAAATAGGTTGTGTGGTCTAATCTGAACGAATCATAGTTGGTTGAGTCATCGGTATACCCATGGAATTTCATGTTATGCTGTCTAGTGATTTCACCAACTTGTAATGTGTACGCCTTATAATCGTCCTCCGGGCCCATGATAGACCTTTGTGGGGCCCCGAAATCAAGAGGCTGTGCTTACAATTACGTGCTGTTGATAACGGTTGCCTGGGCCCTGCCTTTATGGCACACCCAAAGCCAGTTGAGGGCATCACCGTCGACGCCTAGCCGCCTTCGAAATCGATCTAACAATATGTCGCAATCGATGGTATCGAAGGCGGCTGAGAGATCAAGCATGACTAGTACAACACCGCTTTTTTATCCAGTGCACGAATGATGTCGTCGTGAATTGACCAGAGCATTTTCCGTTCCGTGATTGCGCCTGTAGGCCGATTGGTATGTTTCAGGAATATCGTGCGCACTCATGTACGTATCTAACCACGCATTTTTCGATAATTTTCAACGAAAAAGCAATGTTTGAGAAAAACCTAGAGTTGTTAGGGCATTCATGTCCTAAGGGCATACACCATGAACAAGTGTATAGGTGTTACGTCACCATAGTGGTCAAAACAGTCACTTGCTTTTTTCATGCTAACTTAAACAAATGCATGTGGTAACGTTACGTCAACAACATGTCCGAGTGTTCCAGCAAACTTACACTATCAATAATTAAATAAATATGTTGCATGATTATTTATCCCCTAAATATCTTAATAAGATGACATGAAAAAATAATAAATACTTAATACATAACAAATCATATATTGAGAACATTTTGATGAAATAAAAATACAATATGAACTATGGGAAAATCTATTAGATTGGAAGTCACAAGATGCAATTGAAATCTATATGCATAAAAGCTGACTGAAAAAAAAGTTTGCAAATGATTTTAGCATTTAATTTGTACTATAAACAATTTGAATAATAGGAGAGTAAGCTGCTTTCCCACTAGCAGTTTTCCTGGTAGACTGTCCTCTTTACTTCAGCAAGAATAACATGTAAAAGCGCAGTGTAATTCCCGTGAAAAAATCTGCGGCATTGTTTAACACGAGTTTTTTATAAAGAAAATATAGTGAACTTATCCCTGATGTGAAAAAAACAGCTCTGTGTAACCGCTGCCGCGGTTGAAGTGGAGCTGAATCTGGTTGTTCAAAACTCCCCTTATTCGGCAACGAAATATATTATTATGGCTGAGGGAATAAACAAAACATTATTTAAATATTCACTTTTGAATATTAGATATTTCTACCGATAGAAGAGTGTAGGAGAAAATGGAATTTCATTGATTGTTATAACTTTACGCTATCCAGATGCCGTAAACTGATATTTTAGCCATAAATCGTAGCATATCTATTAATTTTGATCATTTTTACGAGTAAATAAGTACGTATTTTCTACTAACTGATAATACAACCGCATCGTCATGAAATGCCAAGGCTTGGCCTCGGATCAGCACCAACTTGGGCATCTAGACAAATAAACCTATA
>LQRL01035485.1:12510-23159 GCA_001703475.1 Hydroides elegans
TCAATCCTTATCTTAACAACCAAGGAACAACGAAATAATATCGCTAACTGTCCCATGAAAAGTGAAAAAAAATTAATCAATTTGTAAAACCAAATAATGCAAATAGTGGCCGAAAAATATCTTGTGGTCTGTTTGACCACCACTTTTGAAATCTGGTGCTCCGACGGAAAATCCGGTTACCACCGCCAATCTCTTCCCCTGCTTCTTATTCGTTATATAATAATACAAGTTTGAATATATATATTCATGTCTATATATAAACATATATCAGGGAAAATTCAGGTTGACAGGGAAAACACAGGGAAAATACAGGGAATTTTGAAACGGATTCCCTGTGGGCACCCTGATTGCCTTATTTAAAATACAAAAAAAAAATTTTATATAATCGTCTCCGCTCCAACCAAACGCGGTTGCGGACAACATAATCATAAAACAGTCAACGAGAAATAGCAACATTAGAACACCACTTGATATTCTAGGCCATATTTATGATTGAGTGCATGTTGTTTACCTTAGCCTGTGCGTCCCTGTTTGCTTCAGCTTCCTTGGCCATGGCGCGCTGCATTATCTGAGGCAAACTCACGTCCTTACTGCAAAACATATGAAAAGGGATGAAAAGCGAACATTATTGCTATCGAGAGTAGTTAACAAATCATCTTTAGACTGACGAGATCGTTGCTTATTTTTGTGGAGAGATTGATAGTATGATACGCATGGTGAATTTGCTCGAGAAGAATGCATACATATGAGTTAGATTAAATGAGGGCATTATTGCTTTTGATAACCGAAAACAAATCACTGCAACGATCGGATATTTATAAATGCAAGTGAAAATATACAGGGTTTTTGCATGAGAAAAATGCGCATGGGAGGAATAACCAAAATACATACATTTCAATTCTCTCCACGCGAATGCCCCAGTCATCTGTTGCCTCATCCAGAATATCCTGAAATAATTATCAAAAATAAACCTTTAGATTAAGCACTAATTTAACCATCGAAATTATTAAACAAATAAAAATATAAACTGTTTGCGGTTTTGATTATCGTGTTGTAGCGTTTAAGTTAATCGAAGAATGTTGCTACATTAACAATTTGGACATCAACTGAAATCTCGTTTCTTTTCTTAGCCCGATTCAATATGTTATTACATATTTTTTTATTAATCATTATGTTCTGAACATTGACGGCACTTACGAGCATTTGTTTGGACATTTCCTCTCGCTCGCTGAGAATCTCCTTAAGGCCACGAGTGCCAAGGACTGTTCGAAGTGTGGTTTGCGCCAACAGTAGAGTCGACGTGACCGCATCTTTAATCTGAAATGTATCACAGGAAACTTTAATATAAAATATCTTGGAGGTCGCAGACTTAGTAGTTTAGAGATCGCATTTTAGCTTCTTGCCATGAACACGCCATATTCCTCCATTCCCTGTACATTGAATACGTCAGCATCAGCAGCATTCAGAGACAGAAACACCACCTCCTCCCTTCAATCTCACATCATCGCACCTCCACTTGTCAATTGCGAGCGCAATATGAGCTTATAAATTTGGACTTAAGGATGTGGTTGAAAATGATAACAACCGTGTCCCACTTCATTTATCTTACAGGCTTATACCATACCTAACCAACTCTAGCCCCCTGCCCTAAATATCTTGGTTATAGAGGTCATGAGCCTTAAGATTCTGGCAATAGACAGTTTTTTCATACCTCGCTCATCATGCCGATAATTTCATATCAAACTACAGATTAGCTTCTACCACTTTCCGATCTCACACATACCTTGATGACAGAGGTCATGGGCTTGAAGATGCGATAGTAGACGACCGCATCCACGCGACACGTGACTGAGTCCTTGGTCAGGATCTCCTGCGGTGGTACATCCAGGGATCTGGTTCTTAGGTCCACAGGGATGAAGCTGTCGGTGCATGGGATGATGCAGAACATACCTGTTGGGATTTGGGATTTGACGAAATAAAAGAAGTATAGTTATCAGATATAATCTGTTGTGTTTATGAAAATAGCATCTATGGATGCCAATCATGTCATGCGGAAAAAACACTCCTTGCAAAGTTAATTTAGAATTCTAAAGTCAAACGTAGTGTTTTCCATTTAATTGTTTTGATTCTAGGTTATTCTATGTCAATCTAGGCCACTCGTTTATTTTTGCACGATACCGTGAAAATATAAAGCAAACTGAGTTTTCTCACCTGGCCCACGAGCTCCTGGCAAGGCTCTTCCAAGACGAAAGATTGCTGCTCGCTCAAACTCTTGTACACACTAAAAGTTATAGAAATATTAATCGATTTTATTCGCATATTAAACATATATATAAATACCTTGCCGAATTCTTATTATTATTCTTTTGGAATTATGTACTTTCCTGTATTACTTTTTTCACCATAGTAATACCAGCTTGCAAAATGTGTTCATTTAACATAATATTTCATCTACATTTAAGAAGCAGTTACATTGATACGTGTAACTTTTCATCGAAAACGGCAGCTTAGCTTTTATAAATGTATATACAATTTATCAATACTTCGTTAAAGTAATAATTCATTTGCATAGACGGAACCATCCTTATCACCTTGATACAAAGCACGAGTGAGAATGGGAATGTAATGGCGATGAAAAGGATGGAGATGACGTAGAGCACGGCGCCACAACAGCAGCTGACGAATCCCTCCTCAGGGGTGCCCTGGTCATCCAACTGCGGGTTGTCATCTGTGTTTTCAATGTCAAATTTTGAGATTATAGTATAACATAAGGTTAATTTTAACTTATAATTGAATGGAAACTATATCATTCTTGAATTATTGTTCTCCTATGTCCAATTGACAATTTAAATACAAGATTAAGTTGAACATTATTTCAAGTACGGTTGGAGGGAATGAGGTAGTCATTAAAATAATAGGTATGTAGATGAAGATAAGCTAGAATAGTCGTTTGCAAACATGACAGTGAAACGATCGTCCGCTCAAAAAAGTCTGTAACATCCTGAGATGTCGGTTTTTATGACTTTAACTAAATGTATATTGCTGGCCTGTGTAAATCCAGCAAAACTTATGTCTTATAAATATATTGATAAGTTTTAGGTGAATTCTTAGTTTGATCGTGATTCAGATCCAAGTAAAGGCAAGTTAAGCAACGCACATGATTTATATTTAGATTATTTTTTTTCTTATAATGCAAAAGCCTGGTTTTGGACAAAATCATAAGTTGAAATATTGATTTTCCTTTGAGCCGGAATGCTTGACCATAGCAAACATTACAATGGCTTATTTAAGGACATCCATACCGTGACCTGTCAATTCCATTTAACCCATATACCTTTTAGAGGTAAACTTGTCTGAAAGCAGGTGAACCACTTAAGTGCATATAGAACGGATATCAAATATGAGTAATTATATCTCAAATAAATGTTGTGAGTTTACTAGTTTATTTAGGTACAAAACCCATATAAACATATATCATATATTCTAAATAAAATCAATATATGCAAGAGTTTTTCCGAAAAACACAGAAATTTTCACTCTAAGATTTTACCTTCTATAGAAATCTTGGCTCCGATGCTTGCCATGGCTTTCTCTACAATCAATAATTTGACCATTAAATTTGAGTAGATTTTTGTTAAATCTAAAAAAAATCAAAGACATTATTTTTATTTGAAGCTGAAATTATATGTATGATGTTATCAAATTATTGGAAGCAAGCTATAATAAAGTTATTGAATTAATTACGCATTTCTCTTCCCATTTCAAACAAAACATGAATACGATAATATCCTAATGTGACAAATAATTTTGAGAATGGCTGTTAATTCAATTAATAAGAATAGTAATAAGATGGTCTTTGAGTTTGTCTTATGATATGCAAAAGGTTTTCACGTTACCGTTATACTTTTTATTAATCTAATCCAAAACAACGAAAACCAGTTATATGTCAAACTTTTCTATCCAATAGAATATTTCCATACTAAAACATATATCTTTATATACCTTATTCTGATAGATCCGAAATGAATTTGAAACTTGAATTAAATCATTGCTTTCGGGTTATATAAAACCCGAATTTCTCAAGATATAAATCTATGCCCCACGTAAACATTCGAATTACACTTTACAACTTTACAAAAAACTGTCCTTGGCCGAATATAGTTCCTTAACAATCTGTGCCGCTCCGCAATAGGGCAATTGTATATTGGATTTTGGAGAAGAAGGGATCAGGTCCTTGCTGACTATTTTGCATATGACCAGTGAATCAATATTATACGTCACGACACTGATCACTTATATGGATCAATTGGCAAATATATGTTCCACTCACGCCATTGAGCAATAAAGGTGAGGATAAGCCAAGTCTCTGTTTTATGCCTTTGAAAATAAATGAGGACACTTTGATGAAGCCATGCTGGCTTCAAAGAATTGTTTTTGTATTGTATATGAAGAATCGCTGTTCATAATCAGGACTATATGGAAATCAATGATACACATTTATCATCAAATATATTTTATTCAAAGTTAAATGAGAAAGATGACGATAATAATACAGACATTTATATATACATTTGGTTTCTTACCTTCACTTTAACAAAAGCACACTAGCACAAAATAGTCCTTGGTTCATTCGAAAATATGATAACACCCTTGAATAAATTAGGTTATAGGCTACTATATCAATTACATTTCTCACTTTATCACACTTTATACAAATATCATGTAAATTCTTAATTTAATACAAATTTCAAATTAAGCACATGCGTACTATATTTTCATGCAACGAAGAGATAAATTATATATGTGACATAAAGATGTTTGACCACCCCGATAAAATGATCGGCTATTTATCAAAGATAAAAAAAAATTGTTGTTGTTAGAAATCCGTTTTGAATGGTGATGTGTCTATTTTAAGGCAAAATGCTACAATTGCGTAAGAAACTTTAAAGTCACTCTGAACCAAAACAGTTCACATATCAACAATTCACAAAAAGAAAATACATTTTGACTACATAATTGCGGTTTGATCAGATATTGACTAGTTGATTTTAGAACAAAAAAGTATAAAATAGATATATACATGACTAAACATCGAAATCAAAAGCATGGAAACCTTCCTTCATTATATTTAAAACAAGTGGTCCCCTTTGTGCAAAATCACATTTATCTTTGCTTGAATCATATTAAAGCATGTAATACTGAACTTGTAGAACTTTACAAAGATATGTTATAACCTAAAAGTTTAAATTTCATAATTGATGACGCATAAAACTCAAAATTGAAAGAAAATATCATTAATTGATATTCCTTGCGAAAAATAAATCTCTAGTTCAATTCATAAGTTTCTACTTTGCGTAGTAAAAAATGATTGTCTATTTCGTTGTTCCGAATTCCTATAGCACATGTTAAATACACTGCAGAGAAAAATAAGTTTAAGCGAAACCTGATGTTTTATCTTA
Organism: Hydroides elegans; assembly: GCA_001703475.1. Lineage (NCBI taxonomy): Eukaryota > Metazoa > Annelida > Polychaeta > Sabellida > Serpulidae > Hydroides > Hydroides elegans. Next base: position 17,970 of record LQRL01035485.1, read on the forward strand.
TAATTCTTTCAATCAGTCATGTCCTTTCTTCAACAGTCTAATTTATTGACTTCTTCCCGTTTACTTTCTCAACACTATTGTAATTTTTCATATCTTTGCAAAACAAAGGAGCAACCGATTATTTGTGTAAAGAAAATACTTAATTAACAGTACATCCAGGTCTTACTACCACTATTCTACTTCATTTTAGAGCCTCTGATCGAATCCAGTGGCAGCGGGAAATAGATGGTCGAGTGGTTCTTAGTGGTGAGAAAACGTATTTATTATGAAACATTAAAAAATCCTTTTTCAACAATAAATACAGGTCTTTCTTCCATTATTTCTACTTCATTTTGGAGCCGCCGATCGAATCAAGTGGCAGGGGGAAATAGATGGTCGAGTGGTTTTCGGTGGCGATATGGCCCAGGGTCTGCAGGTAGCGCAGTTGAAGCGCGCTCTTGTTTTCGTTCATTACCACGGCGGCTTCCTTTAGGGAGCGAGCGGCCTGTTTCTCGCCGTCTGCTGCGATTATCTAAGTGAATAAAATATAATGGTAAGAATGTCATATGTAATAAATATACATGTATTGAGAAACGATCATGATCAAGAGTGTACGATAGATGTAACATATAAGCCAAGCTTTAAATGGCCGCATAAAATAGATTTTTTTCGAACAAAATATAATATATAATACTCATTTTCAATAGGGCGAAATTAAACATGTTCAGGGCTGATGTTCTCCATTAAAGTGAGCATACCTTAGCCTGTGCTTCCCTGTTTGCTTCAGCCTCCTTCGCCATTGCACGTTGCATCATCTCGGGAAGTCGCACATCCTTCCTGGAAACGCATTATTTTGAGAATAAAGTAGAGTCCAATTTTATAATTGCCTATATAGGAACGTAAGAAAACATACATAAAGGCTATAAGACACGGTCTATTAAGTGCAAATTCATATTTACAGAAAAACGAGTTTAGGCTTAATGTTATTTTATCATTCAGTACCAAAAGGATAATCGTTCAATTAATATTAACTATAGAAGTATATCATTCATGCGAACACTCACACTTCGACGCGCTCCACTTTAACTCCCCAGTCGTCGGTAGGCAAATCCAGGATCCTCTGTTGACAATAACAATTTTGTTTGATTTAATAGCTAATAGAAATAATGGCTGTTATATCAACTATGCACAATGATAGGCATTAATCTTAATATTTTATCATTCATGCAGTTTTACATTTTTGGAAATTCAGCCTATTACTCTTTAAAATTAAACTGATAAGAAAATTCGCATATGCGACAGACCATAGGACCACCAATAAGAAACCCTAGACGAAGCCATGACACTACACGAGCATTCTCCCGAACGGTACCTCTTCTAGGTTAAGACATGAAATTTTGCACTATTATGCAACATAACATGGGAAAAGGTTTGGCAAGATTTATGAAATATCATCCATAGCACACAAGAGTAAAATTACTCACGAGCATCTCGGTCTGGATCTGCTCCCTCTGTGAGAGCACCTGCTTGAGTTCTTTGGTTCCCAACACCGTTCGTAAGGTGGTTTGCGCCAACAGCAGTGTCGAATGATACGCGTTTTGAACCTAGATTAAATGATATGGTAGAGTAAAGTATTTATGCAATACACCAGAAACAGTTGAAATGTTGTAAATAATGTTAAATTTATTATCTTACACCAATATATGTGCGACTATCATCTCAATATATATAGTCAAGAAGATACAATCTTACATATGTTGTAATGAGGTCGACATCATCAACAACCTAACATACCTTGATAACTGACGTCATGGGCTTGAAGATCCTATAGTAGACCACAGCATCCACAGCTACGGTCACTGAATCCTTTGTGAGAATCTCCTGTGGCGGGACATCGAAGGAGAGCGTACGCAGATCTACTTTTACGAAGTTCTCCACGCAAGGAACAATGAAGAACATACCTAGATGGATTTAAACAAAAAATACCGTGGTATTGTTCATTGGTAATGTATTCATAATACCGGTGGGTGAATGAATGCAAAAATTAATGACAAAAATAATTTACATGGAGTTTTACTCGGTGGATGGGGTCGCAAAAAGACACGAAATGAATTTAAGTGATTTGTTTTCTTACTTTTTAATTTTCTAAGTGCAACATTTTTAAAAAGGAAAAGAATTAGTGTTGAAAAGGGCGAACGGGGATGAATATAATTTTCTACTAGAATTGTGTTATTTTTAATCATGTAAAGGGAGAATACACGAATGTACGGTAATTCCCAAACTAACAACAAAATTAATCAATAATTCATGCCTTCAATTTGTAAAAAGTTTCCGTTAACTTGTCGTGCCAGTTAATCATAATAGCTCTAGCTGGCTGAATGATAAATATGCGAGAAAAATCTATAACAAAACCCATTAACCTGTTCTTTCATCCAGAGAAGGGTTGTTTTATAACCCTATGGTTGGTTCTTATTGATATTTTGGAAAATGTCAATCTAAGCTGTGATTATGAAAGCTATTAAGGATTTGCCATTTTTAACCATTTCTACTCTCTAAATAATGTATTTATAATTGTTCAAAAGTATACCTGGTCCTTTGGCTCCCGGTAAAGCTCTACCCAGACGGAATATTGCTGCTCTTTCATACTCCTGCACGATCTGTAACAGTGAACCATGGAATACACGTACTTTATTGTTACTCTATTGAAATATGATTGATAACTATTGGTAAATGAATTATAATTTAACAAAGCAGCCTTTTATGAAATACCATTCACATTATAACAAAACCTAACACAATCGAATAAAGAACTCTCACCACATGTACACCTGCTACGAAAATGAAATTAACATGAATTCAATGCAGTTGTATATGAGTTTTTAAGTAACAGTTTTACTCAAAAGAAAAACGTGTATTATACTCTCAAAAGAGTATTAATCTTTAAGGTCAAATTACGACCTATCATCTAGAAATAGCCTAGTTGTAGTTCGATCAATCAACTGCGAGACGTATTAACAGGTTGCTGAAGTCATAAATCAAGCAACACCAAAACAAAGTAAAGCAAGAAACATGAAACGAACTTCGTTGGAGTTGTTCCAAAGAAATGTAGCCTTGCTGTTGCTGGAGAAAAAAAGACACGCACAACCATTGCATTTCATAACGGCATCTTACTGAAAGCTTTGGTTTTCTTTATCAATGAGCAGGGTGTGGCATTTCATAACCAGAAACTGGACCCGATACGACAAAGAGTTTTCTAACGAACTGTTTGGGCAACTTCTCACAATATGTATTCTACCAACCCCAATCAAGAAAACATATTAGTAATCTTACATAAGCAAGTCTCAAAGTGAGATCCACAAAGTGAGAAAAGGGAAATATGAAGAATCCATCATATATTGGAGGAAAAGGAGTTAAGTCGAAACATAATTCAACAACCTCTGTAATATACTTATGTTGCGGCCAAGATCGAGAGAAATTGTTCGTGATCACTGCGAAGTTCAAAGAGAGTATGGGTAATCTATCGATACTGGTTTTTCTATACATGACATGTACTTTGAATTTTTCTCAGCAATCGCAAACGATTTCGCTTGAACCTGGCCACATCATCGGACCAATAAGACCCACACTGGTTATTCCAGTGACGACTCACCTTGATACAGGCACAAAGTGAGAATGGGAATGTGAAGATGATGACAATGATAGACAGGAAGTAGAGCACGACGCTGCATAGACTCGAGCAACATCCGGCGGACTCTGTGCGTTCGAAACCGACACCGTCTTCCTCCCGGTCTTCTTCTAAATAACACAAGATAGTACCGATATATTATAAATATAATACATTATGTAAATAGGTTATTATACATTGATTGTCGTCCATAGTGCGTTACATTCATGAGAACATGGATATTATCACAAAAATGCTGTGCGATCGAAGACATTGTGTTCAAATCGCAATGTTCGATATATTTATATCTTTAGTTGCTGTCTTCTTAATGAAATACGTCGTCCTCAATATGTCGATACATTGTGTTTAATATATACGAGTGAGACTTATGTGTTGATCTCATTAATTTATATGGTGACTCGCATAACGATCAAAATCACATAATATGTCACCATTAAAACAATGCCCTGGTATTTCATCTTAGAATTACATGTAATTCTAGTTATTGCTCATATCTCGGAGATGTAATTGAGCAGGAAACACAAGCAGTTACCCATGATTGTAACAGACCATAGTCCAATATGGACGTAGCCCGATACATCACCTCACACCCCCTCCTCCCCAACCTGTTGAACCTCCCCTCCTCTTCTGTCCTTTCCCGTTCCAGACCATTGTATCACTATAACGACCACTACAAAATCTTTCTTTTAACATTCATTTAATATTAATCTCGTTTCTATGCTAAAATTGTCATAACTTCTATTGCTATTTCACAAAACACAAAAAAGTGGCCTTTTTATCATGCTCTTTGCATGAACATTGAGTGCCACGCCTCTTTAATATCAGGCCATTGGAAAATGTCACCAAAGTAAATGAGAACGAAACCATAGAGTATTAATATCAGAGCAAGCATGGTATGTCCTATATGCGAGCCGGAAGTTTTCTCTGAAATAAAGTTTGTGCCTCAGAAAAAGAGAAAACATGTACATAAAAATCATAAATGTATGTTAATGTAAATGGTCGACGTGGAGTAAGAGAGCGTCACATGTAATTAACTTTCACTAGATATCCTGACGTCCTTCACATTATCTATATGAGCAACCGGTAGTTCAATATAAAAAATGTGCATTGCATTTATTGTAACAAGAGAGTTGAAATCCTACCTGACATTTTATCATAATTTCTAACACTCATTTTTGTATAATCTTGATCCGTACGTCATATAAATTATATTCAATAATATATAAACTAATATTTTACTTCCTCAGCATTTATCACATCCCATCTAACATTCACCACAGAGAAGCAGGAGTCTAGGTCTATATCAGGCTACATCGCGATAGTTTTCAAATGTGTGTTGTCAAAATGAGCGTGTCTCGTGATCATAACACAGACCTGAAGTCTTGTGATGAGGAGTCATTGACTATAAATATATTGTGGTGGTTTGTTGCATTACGTATTATCATATTTAAGCGTACATTATATCTCTAGCCAAGATCATTGCGATCCGTTGAAGCCCATAAGTTGTTTATTACATATGAAAGTGT
>LQRL01035534.1:10087-21282 GCA_001703475.1 Hydroides elegans
TTCCGTCCGACATAAAAAAATTCCGTCCGACATAATCATACCGATCATGATTTCTCAGTAATTTGAGGCACCAGTCCTTATATAGGATAGTCATTCATGTTTTTAAAACTAATCAATTATTATAACTTAGTAGAAACGTATCGATGGAATATATGGTTTCGCCAGTATATGTAGAAAAACTCGCTTCTATCGATTCCGTCCGACATAAGTTTTCATTTTACTATCTTTAAAATCAAAGCGGCGGAGAACTTTCTTTTTGGTGAAATCTGATAGAGGTACCCCAATACCAATCAGCTATCATATAAATTTAACTCTGCTAATCGGTAGCTATTTTTTATAATATACCAAAATATCGAATTCCGTCCGACATAGAAACATGACTTTTGAAAACTGCCCGCCAGAAAATGTTGTATCCTTTGGAAATGTGTCAATCACAAAGCTCAAAAGAGAACGATACTAGGCTGCATATCCTGAAATAATTTAAGAATAAAAACTTATAGCGAGCGATCGTAGAACGTCGATTTGACTATTATAATACTGCATGCTTTCAGGAAAATGCGGGAAATTATTGCCCCGAGGTATACCGTACATGGCTGTTTATTCTCACTTAAAATTACCCTTTTAGTTTTTTGCTGCCATCAATGCCTCACATTTGAGCAACCCCGCTTTTTCTTACATAAGGATTAACTATGCATGTTTTGGGCTGTCTTTTTCATGAAATTAGTTTAAAATCTGGATTTTCGACCATCTTTACACTGTGTTTTAAAATAGTTGCCCCATGTCAATTATTCTACAATAAACATATGTAATAGATCTAAGTAAGCTTGTTGTAATGGTATAAGTCATATATCCCCTCCATTGCAATTAATGCCCACATCGACCATATAAAAAGAGTGCAAACACTAGCAATAACACTCCCATTTACCAATAGTCTAAAGACCAGACTTTAAATCGATAGAGTCTGTTCTGCGTACCGGAAAACATTCCTTCAGTTCATAATTATGTTCTTATAAAAATCACGCTTTGTAATTTATTTCACAGAGCTATTGAAAGGCAAGACAATTTATGATCCACCACAAAGTAGGATTAAGCTTTGATGCCTGTTTAATTCATACACATTGCCACATAGGCAACTTTGCATCGTGTTAAATAATCCCCTTTAATATGAATGCCATTTTAAGAACGACTGCATAATTATAATTACTATTTCGACATGACCATTACGTATGGGATAAATTGCAATTTACTATGCTAATCGAAGATAGCATTTTGCAAATATTATTTCCATGCCTATAAAATGCACGTCATATATGTACATAAAATACAGATATCTTAAATGATAGTAAATCAAATACTATGATAAATACAATGAAAAAGTGTGTCATCGAAAAGCAACAATAATGCCTATTTAAATCATCAGGTAAATTTGATCAAAAATAAGGGAAAATCACTATTTTTATTTTAACTATCTCGAAAAAATCTAAAGAGGTCTGGTGTAAACAGCCGTGCATACGGGACGGACCGAAGGCGAAGTTTAATGTCCCTCCCGGGCGATCTCCCGAGGGGCAATGATTTTCATGTATTTTCCTGAAAGCATGAAGTATCATTTTTATTAAATGCTTTTATGTTTGTATTGTTAGCATAGGCTTATGTATAAGGTCAAGCGTAAGACTCAAAATCATAAGATATGAATTTTCGGCATGCAAGCCAGTAGGGTAATGTTAAGAACAAAAAATGACACAGTTAATGCCCTAACACATACAAATTAGCATTGTGACGTAATGTATGCGTCACCTGGAAAATACGGCTTTTGGAAAGCCCTTTGGCTCGCCATATGTTTTCTTTATAAAAACTTCGTCAAGTATGTAATGAAAAAGTTATTGACTGGTAACATGGCATATTTTGCTAAGGCAAAACAGTAAACATGCAGACCGATAGCAAGTCATGTACTGTTTTAGACATGGATTCTCATTTAAGACCTCATCAGAATAATTTCGTATTTAATCGTGAGATTGCAAGGGTATAATTTGCTGAATGTCCCTTCTATTTGTATTTATATATTTATTCAACATTCATATAGAGCGCCTAATCGGATACCAGCTCTGTGCGCTGAACATGCAATATAAAGAACACATAGGAATAAAGATATAATTGCAAGATATTTAAAAAAGAATATGTAAATAATACGTTAAACAATAGATACTCATTATGCTCATGATGACTTGATTTAAATTATGTTTCTGATTAAATACTATTTGAATTTCTGTTAGAAATATCAATAATCCTTGAAAGAGGGAGAGGGAAAGTGATAGATAGAGAGAATATGTTGATGTGCATGTGTGTGTGAGAGAGAGAGAGAGAGAGAGAGAGAGAGAGAGAGAGAGGGGAGAGGGGAGAGACAGAGAGGTTTGGCCTTCTACCCTGTGATAGCTAAGATAAATTAATGCCATGTTGTTTTTTAGAATATTCAATTTACGACCGCATCAGTTTGAAATTAATAATGATTGTTCCTTTTTAGAAACTGGAGTGATCTGCTATACACCGTTGCATCATATCGTGGAATGTATTATTGCTAGATATCTACCTATCATTAAGTATGAAAATATTGCAACGACTTATGCCCCCATTGTTTTAAATGTATGTTTATAGTCTTTTCAGATATAGTGAGTCAATTTATGGATAATATTACATATATAGCCATTAGGAATATTCTATGCGGTTGATTATTCAAATTTACGTTCTAAAATAAACTATTTCACATCTATAATATGTCTACAATTGTCAAAACATACTATTGTCTGAAGCATATCGAGTTATAAATCATGATAAACTTCCCATGATAAGTCCTGTTTCAATATATTGCCAGTATGTTGGTCCCACCTTATCTCAACATGTTTGGCCTAAAGCAAAATTTTGGTCATGAATTTGAAAATAATTTAGAAATTAATGGTGTTTGAATGCATTTAGACGCATCAGGGTTGGAGTGTCTGCCTTCTTATGTGCTTTACGCTTTGTTGTATTGTAGAAGTTGGGTTTTAGGATACTATGTTCCATGACATACTTGTAGTGTTAGCTTAGACAATGTAAATTATTGATATGTCATAGATTTCCGTGGGTTTTATTTCTGGATGCAATATGAAATGATGATCGGATAAGTATCATTTCTGCATTTTGGCATTTGCAATTCGATTTATTGAAAATGCAATTGAAATTTAAGCTAAGTAATTTATAAGTTACATTTGTTCGGATTTCATTGTGAAGTAAGCGTTTATCAACATATACCTCAAGGTGCTTATTTGTTTTCATATTTATTCAAATAGGCTCTTTTTCCTTTCTTTTCATATACTCAATTGACTTTTTTGAGAATAAAATGCCCTTCCGACCAATGTCATTATGACACCTTATATTAACGAATCAAAGAGGTACCTGTCTGAAGCTCTATCAGAACCCCGTCGCTTTGCATTCACATGCACCTTTTAATAGATTTACATCACTGATTTTAAAATACAGAAAACCAACAGTAACAATAAGAACAGTACATTAATGTTTAACAAACCAATATGACAGATCAACATGCATATTCACACTGACAAGGAGCCTTCAATTTTCAAAATGAGCATAAGATTAGGGTGAGAAAAAAAGACGAAGAACCATAAGAAGAAAAAGTTAACCTATTTGAAGATGACTTAATTACCTCATGTGGGTTCTGAATGCGTTGTTTAATTATCTGCAGTTGATAGCGGGTTTCGACTGAGTAGTTTTGTTTAGATGTCAACAAACCAGCATATTTTACAAAACATGTATTAATTCATGGTTTTTGCATACAAGTTAATGTTGATAATGTATCGCTTTACTTGTAACGGATCCTTGTTGATAATCCTATGCGTAAGCATACTTTTACAACTTAGCTATGTCGTTAGTGACGGGACTGACGATGATGGGAAAAATTCTGATTATGAAAAAAATGTGTTGAATGCCGCCTTACTTCCTTCTTCTAGGTAAGCCAGTCATTATAAATCAATATGAGACATAAATTAAATGTCTAAAATCTATCTTTGTGTGTCCTGGAAAATGTCACAAATGGAAAGGTGATATTTGAAGATGTTGTTCCAGACAACCACAAGGTTCCGGACCTTAGGATGGCCCGGTCTTGATTTTTCGCCCATTACTTCATTTGTCAAATAAATATTTTACTGCACATTGTTTGCCTTTATTATTTCTATAATACGTCAATACTGTTGAGTGTTCCGAAGAATGAAAAAGTTATTCTAACAAAAACAAATTTGTTACATTTAATTATCCCTTAACTCAGTCATAATAAAACTGCATAAATATGTTGTTTAATCGCATAAATGTTATAGAAAATAATATTGTACTACAATGCAATTATTTACTAAGCTTGGCGACGTTTAGATTTGACATTTATCAAGACAAGATGGGGCGCTCTGATCGAGAGCCTGTTGTCCATAGCGATGACCATTTCGAAGCATTCAAATTCAATTCAAATTCAAATTCAATATGTTTATTCAAACTTCAACTCAATACATTTACAATTATGTATATTTTCTATAAAAAGTAACAACGAGTAACAATAAAAGAAAAAGAAAACAAACAAACAACAACAACATGATATTTTCCAGGCTGTTTCCTTGTAACAGATGGTCGTAGAGACCTGGGAATAGGCTCATATGAAAGGTCTTAGCATGTAGATGTGCCTTTTGAGAGTCTTGGCCGAAACATGAGCTTTTCCATACTGTTTCTTTGTAATGAATGGTCGTAGAGACATTTGAATAGGTTCAAATGAAAGGTAATGGTGTGTAGATAGCCTTTTAGTTTTGGCCAGATTCGACTACCGGAAATGGTCGAATTTGGCCAAAATGTCCAAAAACAGCGGTTTTTCGAAACATGAGATTTCCAGGCTGTTTCTGGGAATAGGCTCATATGAATGGTCTTGGCGTGTAGATGTGCCTTTTGAGGGTCTTGGCCGAAACATGAGCTTTACCGGGCTGTTTCATTGTAATGGATGGTCGTAGAGACATTTGAATAGGTTCAAATGAAAAGTAATGGTGTGTAGATGAGCCTTTTGACACTTTCGGTCACTGGAAGTTAGCCAAAAATGCCCAAAAGCTTTGATTTTCCAAAACATGGGCATATACGAGATAGTCAATACCCCTTTGAAGCTGGTGGCGGTTGGGGCCTTTTCGTGTTTCACAAATACCTCCTTGTTTTTCAAATTCTATCCCATTCCAATATTCTTCCTCGGTGATTTTTCAAGGGTACCTCGATTCTGCCTGAGTAATATTGATTTACCCTCGAAATTACCGATGGTTTCGTCCTAAATGCTACACCCAGTAGTTGTTGTTTGAAATTTAATATTTTATCGACAGCTTATCGCCAAACATAAGTACAACAGTGCCCACGACGGAAAAGGTGACACACGCCGTGGTAAAAGAAAATGAGGAGGTAGTGTAAACATATAAAACTTTGCGATTTACCATCATTTTAATTGAACATGACAAACTTAAAAGTATTAAGTAAGTGAAATTACCACACATCGTATAAATTGCTACACTAGTTTGTTTACGTAATGTCTTTAAATTGTCATAACATAAGCATTTATTAAAGGAAAATCACCATGTTTAATTACAATTTGTTAAGGAAGCGCTTCCGCCAGCTGGAGAAGCGGAAGAAGAGAGCAGCATGAGCATGTCCATATTTTTTGTGCTTTTAGTACTCAGTAAGTATCCTGCTATTATTATTTTTTTCTTTTGAATAGATTGAATTGTTCCAGTCCATATAAATCAGGATAAATATAAAATCATCACATGAGGACATGAAAGATAAATATCAGAAATAAGAATCCATTCAATCTTCAGATTTTCTGGTTTCTCAAGTGTAGTAATTTGTATCATAACTGTATGTCACGGTGATATATAAAAGAATAGAATAAAAACAGGCAATTATGTTGTTATTACCCTTATTTTTTTGCCATTTTACGTCATTTGAATGGGTTCATGCATTTATACACATCTTCATTTAATCCTTTTAGCAATATGTGTGTTAGTGGTACATCTACTTCTGAAAACTGACTTTCACTACCTTCCTGAAAGTGTGGCTGTCATTTTCGTTGGTAAGTTATGAACTCTTGACACTGTCAACCAGGGTTTAAAACTGCACACTGTCACGCGAGTAGTCAAAATTTACTTTTTTTCAAGATAGCTGCGAGACAGTTCGAGTAAGATGTGTATTTAAGATTATATAGGTCGTATTGATGGTTTACAACATTAAATATTAATACTAGTATTATGATGATCTGATTTCAGCCTTCTAAATTGTTCAACCAACAATGAATCATTTAATGTTTAGGTTCGAAACTAAAATATGATATGTTATACCATGCAAAAATGAATAAAACAATGCATTTTGTGCATGAGTAGACTTGTTGGTTTAACTCAACTGATACCAAAAACAAATACACCTTCTCTTAATTTCATGATCTTACACCACTCAAGGCACAGGGTCATATAAGGTTGACAATTATGTTTTAATTGCTATAATATTCATCCTCCACATTAATGACCGGTATCTACCTGCTCCATGTAAAACGCGTATTTTGGACTCATCTTGCAAGGACAATTTTTGACTTAATAGAAGTGTAAAATACACACGATATGCAACTTTCAGGTTTGTTCGTGGGCATGATCGTGAAAATACTGGCGGTGGCTGGTATCGCCAACTGGCAGGCGGAGGAACATTTCCCCCCAACCATGTTCTTCCTTATTCTCCTACCGCCCATTATCTTCGAGTCTGGCTACAACTTGCATAAGGTTCGTTTTTGCGGTCCCTCTCACTCATCCTTCTATACCAATGACAATAATTCACGTGGAATAATGCCATTCCCCTTTCATTATCTAGTATATACCCCCTGACTCTGTGTAAGATATATTGTTGAAGAATGCTTAAGAGGTTTACCTATTCTTAGAAAGGTCAAAACATATAATCATCAGAAACGTCACGTTATCGTTACGAAATATGCATACGTTTCTGTTTCAGGGTAACTTTTTCCAGAACATTGGGACGATCCTGTTATTTGCCATTTTTGGAACCGTTATCTCAGCAGTGGTTGTCGGTGGCGGGCTCTATCTGCTGGGCATGGTAGGTTAGCCATGAATGACGAACATTAGAACATGAATCATTTTATAATCATCGTATTCGAAACGCAACACGTATATTGTATGGTCAATTGTGTTTCCCTTGATGGTCAGTTAATTTCCCCGTAAACTTGATTTTCACAAATTTTCTTAAATAATCATAAATTTTCTTGAATAACCATAAACAATTATTCCATCTTTGAATTATCTTTCATATAATCATATTAGTCAGTCAATCTAGGTGGAATATGACATAATATGTGAATGAATACAAAGAAACGAGTATACATGTGAATGTTTATGAACATAGAATCCATTTCTCGAAATAAAACATTAGAATATCACTGTCTCCAGGCAGGTGTGGTGCACAAATTCGACCTGGTACAGAGCTTCACATTCGGCTCCCTCATCTCGGCCGTCGATCCCGTAGCCACCCTCGCCATCTTCAGTGCCATGGACGTGGACCCCATCTTGTACATGTTGGTGTTTGGCGAGAGTATTCTGAATGACGCAGTTGCCATTGTGCTGGCGAGGTATGTATAAGTTTCATTTGGTTTTATTTGTTAATCATATTCAAAATGGGTAATTAAATTATTAGAACTAATAGTGCAACAGTGCGAAATGTATATGAAATTCAGTCCAAATAAACTCTCATTCTCAATGTTTGAATATCAAGTTTCTATAAAATATTGACGCAGAATTCGACAAATTAATGTTATACGCCCACTTGATAAAGTTTTTTGCAAGACTAAGCTAAACTCATTATTCTTTGTAGAACGGTAATGGGTTTAGCAGATCCCTCGATGGCCGACCTAAGTGGTGTCGCTATTTTCTTTGCGGCCGTCGGCCACTTTTGTCTCATGTTCTTCGTCTCGGCTGCCATTGGTGTTGGGTTCGGCCTCATCAGTGCACTTATATCCTTTGTTTAAAATTATTCTGACTATAAAAAAGTATTTGCGACATTGTTTTTGGATAATTTGATTTTGGAGATTCAAGCCTAAGGTAATGTAATCATGGGGAAATGATTGGAAATTGAAGAGAAACAATTTTGGTTATAAACATATTTTTAAGTAACCAAGAAATGTATAGAAAAAGAATGCCTTAACTGAAACTCACATTTTTAAATTCATCGATCTGCGGAAGACCCCGTCGCTTGAGTTCAGCCTCATGCTTGTCTTCGCGTACGCGCCGTACGGTCTCGCCGAAGGACTGCATATGTCTGGCATCATGGCTATTCTCTTTACTGGTATGTATCTGCGGAAACATTCTTAAATATTACAAATACAATGCAGGATTTCATAACGGAAAATGATGATTGAAATGTGATAATATTTGTCTTATATTTGAAGTAATGAGCGTATTTGAATAAACAACTTAATGACGTAATGACGTAAGTAAATAACACATATTTTAATGTATGCAACGTGATTTACAGGCGTGACGATGTCTCATTACACCCATTACAACCTGTCTCCAGTAACGCAGGTCACCGTTCAGCAGATGTGGCGTACAGTGGCTTTCATGGCAGGTAAATACTAAAATAGTTTACTGCATGGATAGAGAGTAATGGATAGCCATACGTGTATAACCTAACACATATTGATGGATGGAATGAAAAAGAGTTTGGCTGCCTTCTTCCTGAATAGATTAATAATTGTTTGCAGTCTTCATATAAATCATTTTGCAGAGACGTTGGTGTTCGCGTACCTGGGACTGGCCATTTTCAGTTTTCAGCACATGGTCAAACCCGCACTCATCATTTGGAGCATCGTAAGTCAATGCGCTTCTTTAAAGAGCTTGTAAATTATTTACTGATGACAAAGTGAAATATGCTATTGCATTTCGTTTGGATTTTGAAGTAGGACTATGTGATGAAACATTTGTTGCAGTTGTGAGGACTGTGTCCAAAAATGATCTATGTCTTAAACAAAATTCGTAAACCATCTAAACCTTGCTGTTATATGCCTTTCAGGTGCTGATATTGGTGGGTAGAGCTTTGAACATTTACCCACTGTCTTTCATAGCTAACTACTTTCGAGAGCATAAAATCACTCCGCAGATGCAGCTAGTCATGTGGTTCAGTGGTAAGAACTCGCAGATTTCTAATATTGATGTCTTTATTTATGCCAAATATTGGTATAAATGTAAACATAAATGAATTTCAACTTGGAATCTATAGGCCGTCTTCTAAGTAATTCGTGTCATGCAATGGCAAGCAGAAAAAAAATCACTAAAGGATATCTTTCATAAAAAGTTTATAAAGTGTAAAAACAATAATACGTAAGAGCCTGAAATTGCAGACGACTTTTGCATGTCCACACATGATGTCCGTCATTGACAATATAAAAAACAATAAAAATGTATGTGTGTTCATTCACAGGGTTGCGCGGGGCCATCGCCTTCGCTTTAAGCTTGCACTTAGAGTTCGATGACCACACGCGCCACGTGCTCGTCACCAGCACACTCATCATCGTCCTTTTCACCGTCCTCATCCTCGGCGGGTCCACCGCACCGCTTATGAAGGTGAGAGATATCTTAGAGTAAAATTCAAGTATCTCCATGCTTTATCAAGTGTAAATGCTTATGAAAGTAATGGTCATTAGTCGCTTAACGATTGAGGCGTATCGCTGCTTTGTGATAGCTCATTGCTTGTTGGGTGGAAAATATATCTTGAGCTTAATGTGATAGAAGAAGCAGTTTATCCCTCGTGTGCAAACTTTATACTTTAACGTTTCAGCAGTTTATAAAAGAACTGAAGTTATCTCGCCAAAAAAGTAAATATATACGACGTTCATGTTTGAATGTGAAAAAAAACACATACACCAATATTCAGTTAGACAAACATCCATCCCTCCGTTTAAATGATAGAACGCATTTACCGTGACGCTCATGAAATTACCTCGATAACCTATTTACCCTTATTTCTTGCGAAAGTGAACGTAACTTGTGACCTGTGAAATCTATATGATCAAGAGACTACGCTCGTTAATTATTAGCATAAAAGGAAAATCGAATCGCAAATGGCCCTTGAAAGATGGGTCACAAGTGATCATTATTGATTTCATGTATGATTTGTAATATTGCTTACAGACATGAAACCGTGCGCCTGTAGATTATGTCGCACATTTGGCCGGTTGACAGAAGTAAATGATTTATGAAGCTGTTAACTCGGTGAATTGCAAACTTCTCTTATGTAGTGACTATATCCATGCAATTATTTTATTATTTTTTTGTTATTTTACAGTTTCTCAACTCCAATAAACGAAAGAAATTCAAACGCCGAAAAGATGTTACACTTTCTAAAACAAAAGAAATGGTGAGTTAAAGCTTACACAATATTAACACACAATCTTTTGTTCTTATTGGTTTTTAACCCTAAAGATGGAGTGATTTCTAATGCCCTAAGAAAAGTCATACATATAGAATTAAATGCATAACCACTTGATATAACCGTAAAAAAATTGCTCATGATTTATGTAACGATTTATCGCTTTAACAAAATACTTTAAATGAATTAATAATTCATGGAGTCAATTCATACGATACCGCTAATACAATCCCTTAGATAAAAAGTGAAAAATTAAAAGGTATTATAACATTCCTATTCGACGTTTTCTCTTTCTGTTGCCAGGGTGACGCGGTTGATTCCGAGATCATGTCGGAATACACGGAGGAAGAGGGAGATGTGGTGATTCAGCAGGCGTCTGTGAAGGGCTTTGTGCGACTGGACACTTTATATTTAAGACCTTTCTTCACGCGGAGAATCACTCAACAGGTGAGAAGGACAGAAACAGAACAAATTAGTTGAGCATTTAATATGAACATAAGGCATATTAGAGGGGGAAAATAAATAGTGTAAGGAAAATAGGGATAGCAATTGGGAACGCGAAAGGGGAAAAGAAAGAACAGAGAAAAAAGAGAAACAAGATTTAAAAACACGTAAATTATTATCCCCCGTGAAAACGAGGGGATATAGGGTTGAGCTTGTCCGTCCGTCTGTCTGTCCGTCCGTCCGTCCGTCTGTCTGTCTGTCTGTCCCGCTTG
>LQRL01035538.1:0-11236 GCA_001703475.1 Hydroides elegans
CCGTTGATTACGATTTGCGAACAATTATTTTAAACAATACCTTGGAAGATGTGGAGGCTTTCATCAAAACCGTGTACCTTGATGACCTATATTACGGCCAGATCGGGGATACGCCTTTGGACAAGGAGTATTTAGAGAGCGTTGTGAACCAACAATTAAAGGAACAAGGTAAGAAATGTTGCTATTTGCGTAACGCCATATCGTGTATAAAGATAAATGGTGTGATTGAACTTTATTCAGACCTTAGGATATAGGTTAAGGTTGATTATCTATATGGTATCAAATGTTTTCAGAGAGTAATTCATAGGGTAATTGTTTGAAAGACAGCATTTGAATCCGGCTTAATCCGGCTTAATGTACAAGGAAATACAACTTATTTTTAGATACATATCAATATGTTAAAGTGAATAAGATTGTTTTTCTAATTTTAGTTGAAGAATTTATCAAGCGACTTCAAAACCCATGTTCGGCACCAGGGATTTGCCCAGATGGTTATGAATGTCGAGGCGCAACGGTGCAAGACATTATGTGCTATCCAATAATGGCGACATCGAATGTTGTCGGTGATTACATTACCTCTAGTGTACCAGATAGTAAGGATGATGTAACCACCTTTGGAAATCTAGAAAATAGTGACGAAGACAATGCACCTTTTATAGAAGAAACAACGGATGATGTAGGAATCGAAACAACGAGAATGATCGCCCTTGAAGAAAAAGGTATAGATTCACTTGATTATTATAGCTCTCACTTACTTTAGGTTACGAAGTATTTACATATCTTACTAGAATTCCTTTTATAATATTGATTAAGTTAAACAATAGTTGGAATGTTAGATGATTTACTTGCTATATTTTGTTTTGTCCGTCATGTGGAAATTATTTTCACAGAAACAGTAAAAGAGGTCACTCAAGATATCGCTGAGGCTACCAATGACCTAGAGGACGTCTATGTAACAGCTGATGATGGATTTGCCTTCAATGACGTGGAATCCATTACTAGTCCAGCTCAAACGAAATCACCTAAGCCTATTGCCCCAGAAACTACAACTACATTGACTAGCAAACGTATACAGCGGTCAACATCATCAGTAGTTTTACAGGATAATGACGTGTTGCTGAAAAGCGTCGATGATACGGATAATCAAGAAGAAACTACATTAAAACCAACTACAGAAGATGCTCAAACAACCGAAAAGCTAGTTGACGATATCGCTAATATTGACGACATCATGGTCAAACACAAAGAGAGTGACCAAACCTCAACCTCTACCAAATCACCGATAAAAGACTCGACTTCTACTCAAGCTCATACCAAAACTGTTTCTAAAAAGGACAACAGTAAAGCCATCGAAGAAGGGAAACACAAGGACTTAACAGTAACAGACATTCCACAATACAAAGAAACCAAGGCTAGTGAAGACGATAAACCATTTGTTACCTCCAGTTTAGGTCCGGCGAGTTCGACATCAAAGCCAAGTAAATGAATTACTCTATTTGAAAAAAAAATGTGCACAGTCATAGTCTCTCAACTATTTCCGCAGGGTGATTCAAAGTGTATTTGATGGTGATCAAAATGAGCATTTGCGCCATGCATTTTTTACATTGAGATATGGATTGAATATGATTTTTAACATTGTTAACATTTTGAACATACTTTGCTTGTATTACAAAGTAATTCCAAATGTATTATTTTAATTTAATTAGTTATCATCTAGAAGTCTTATCACAATTTATTATTTCGTTAACGATTATCAATATATCAAATATAAAAACAACGATTATAATTACTTATTTGGATTATTTACTCTGTTTTTGTAGAAGTTGCAAAATTGGAGCCATCACCTAAGAGCGAAAAAATAAATCAGGCCTCCAGTGACCCTCCTCTTTTCGTAACATCATCAGAAGACACAAGTATGACAAAACTAATATATATTTAAAAGATATTTTTTTTAACTTGAATGCTATGAATCATACTATCTATTAATATCTTATAAATTCGAATATATATCTAGTTGAATGAATCCATTTTTTTGCCGATGAAAATAGTTATAATATATTTCTTTAAAATATTGAATGTTCTGTTTTCTTATAGCACCATATATTCATGGAGTGTTACCAGATGAAGGAGCGATTGATCCAAGCATAGGTAATACCTCATATAAGTTGCAACCACTAAAAGTGTATGATTAATATTACCTATATTGTAATAAGCATATAGTTTCATACTAAATATGAAATACGAAAATATAAGATGGTTCATAATGTTCTGCAACGAACATGTTATATATCATTTTTTATAACTGTAGATTCTGAATACATCCTAAATCTATCGGTTCGTTTCGGTGGAGAGCTCTGTAAATGTGAAGATGATTATGCGAAACAGCTGGAAGTTGAACGAAGAGTAAGTACATTTGATTAATATATATTTTACGATTAATGTTCTTTCTTTTTTTTCATAATATATTTATTTAAATAAATATGCCACACAAAAAAAGGATGTTACTTCTTGTTTATGAGAGTTGCTTCGTTTCCAAATTACTTTATCAACTAATGGATGGATGTAATCATGATTTGCAATTATATTCCTTTTTGTAGCTTCACGAGATATTTATGAAGTCTCGTGACCTTGGATTCGAAAAGGTTGAAATTACTAATTTAAGGTAAGTAACGTTTAATCACACGTTAATAGTTTAATCAAGGAAATGATTTTGTTATGGATATAACCGATGCTTAGTTGATGGTCTGTGACAACGTTTTTCAAGGAAAATGAAAAAAATATCATGTCATCGAGAATCATTTTTTAAACATAAAGACCGCTCATTATATTAACTTTCACGATGTTGCAATGACATTTTTTAATTACAGGAAAGATGTTCGTTCACACAAAGAACACCCACACCCTTACCTGCTCGCAAACTATACTGCCTCCTATGATATGAACACTGTCCTCGTGAATAACACGGCCGAGGACATCGCCGAGTTCATCAAGACGGTTTATTTGGATGACTTATACGAGGGCACATTGGCTGGAGGAGAGATAGACAGCAGTTATGTGGATTATATCGCTGATGACGAGGCGACGGATCAAGGTATATGACTCGCGGATCTAGAAAAAAAAATGTACTGTGGCGCCAGGTGTATAACATATGGAGCCGAAAGTATTTGGTGTATAACATATAGAAGCGAAAGGGGGCGCGACGCACCCTCTTAATCTGCGCCTCTATGTAGTTCTTTCTCAGCAATAATTTCCGAGTCATTGTAGTGATATTGTTACACGGGTGCTATATCACTTACCTGGCAAAATTATTTGCGATTGACGGCAGATTCAAGTTCCTTGATGGCGTTCCCAAATATTACCGTTGACACTTCCTAAGAAATAGTCAGTTTTTTTTCTCATTTATTTTAAAAGTTCTAGAATAGTATATTTATTAGCTGATTAGTATTCATGTAATCTTAGTTAAATAAAACTCATGTATCTATATATTTTCAGTGAAAATCCTTGTCGAAGAATCCAAGCATCCGTGCGAATACAGAAACATCTGCCCAGTCAACTACGCATGCGCGACAACCTCGACCAATCAAATCATGTGTTTACCTATCTGCTACACGGCGGTGACGTCAGAGAGTGGCGTCACTAAGCAGTGTTGCTATGACTCTGTGGATATGCGCAGTACTTATTGTACGAAGCGAAATGAAGTGTGTGATATTCTGTCGCCTGGGAATAGACAGGGACAGTATACGTGCAAGTACGTAACTCATGTTTCGATAAATTATACTAGTAGATATACAGTTAAAACCACTTCCAATTTGACTATCGTAAGCAAAATTATTCGTATTCGTTTATTCGTTTATTCGTATTCGTTTATTCGTTTATTCGTTTCTCGTTTATTCGTATGCTTTCGTTTATTCGTAAGCGTTCGTTTATGCGTAAGCTATCGTAAGCTATCGTAAGCAATCGTTTATTCGTAAGCTATCGTAAGCTATCGTTTATTCGTAAGCTATCGTAAGCTATCGTTTATTCGTAAGCTATCGTAAGCTATCGTTTATTCGTATGCATTCGTTTATTTGTTTATCTACTACTTATTCATGATTAAGATATTCATAATCTACAACATGATTTTTATTTCAGATGCTAAATTCTACAATTAAAAAAAAAAGATGTTTACAAAGCAAAGTGACCCCCCCCCCCTTTCATATAACCGATGTGTCCCCCTTTAAATCATAAATAGTGCCTTGTCTAATATGTTTAACTACTTAGTTCTACTGATAAATAGAACATTCAATCGCAGTGTCAATGTGTCAATAAGGTTATTGAAATGTTGTGACTGTATGTTATTGCAATCGTTTATTCGTAAGCATTCGTTTATTCGTAAGCTATCATAAGCTATCGTTTATTCGTAAGCTATCGTAAGCTATCGTAGGCTATCGTTTATTCGTAAGCTATCGTAAGCTATCGTAAGCTATCGTAAGCTATCGTAAGCTATCGTTTGTTCGTAAGCTATCGTAAGCAATCGTTTATGCGTATTCGTTTATTCGTTTATGCGTATTCGTTTATTCGTTTATTCGTATTCGTTTATTCGTTTATTTGTTTCAGTTGTCAAATTGGAAGTGGTTTTAACTGTATGGTTACAACAATGTCTTACTTGAATATCGATAGCGATTTCTTTCGTTTCGAAAGTTTCGTTTAGTTTGATTTTTATCGTTTACGCGTTAGCCGTTTAGGCGTTGGGGTGACTTACCGTTTAGGGGGTTTGGCCGTTTATGCGTTTAGGGTTCGGAAGCTTTCTTGTATTCGTTTGAAAAGATTCGTTTAGGGGTGTGAGTTGTACCGCATAGTAGTTTGAGTTGTTATGTTTGACATGATTTAAACTGTACATTGAATTTATTCTGGTGAAGTTTCAACTATTTCCGGTTAACCTAATCGTTTTAGAGCAATTATATCGGTCCAGAACTTGTTTTGATAAAGGGGTTTAAGAGAAGACTTACATAATTCTTATCATTTAGAGGTCCCAATAACGAATGCAGGGTTATCATTTCATCCATGATTCATATTTTCAATTTATTATTGCAGCTGCAAACAAGGATATATTGATCTCGGTACAGCATGTTTCGACCAAGAGATCGTCATATGGACGTGTGTTTGCTTGGCTGGATTCGTAATCCTTGTTTTAATAATCGTCACAATTTGTTTATCTTCAAGACGAACGCAAAGTCGAGATTCAGAGAGCAAAAGGTATGATTTCGATTTATTCTAAGAAATCATACCATATGTTTGAGTTCTAAATGTATAGTTTATATTAATACATAAGCCATTTATCCTTTACCTTTTTTCACTTGTGTGTTTTTACCAAAATAAAATTATCATTATTTAAAACGCCCTTAATAAATCGTGAATTTCATCACATAAGGTAATGCTCGGATGATATATTTATAAGGTTTCCTTCATATTATTCTTGCGCATAGTATTACTTGCCTTTCCCTTATCTAATTCTATTTTCAGCTTTGAATACGAGGCAGCACCCATTTCGCGTCGCTATCGACACCCGCTCAGAGGATCGCCGGCGCTTTCGGGCGCAAGCTCTTTCTCAGGACCTATGGGCAGCCCACGTTCGGTAAGTGAATTGGCCCGATTTGGCAGCTAACGGTGACATGACTTCGCCAACAAGCATTTTTATTTCTTTGCATTTGAACTATTGCCTGTTGTGATTTAAGTCAGGAAGCTTCCTGAATATACCCCATGGGGGCCCACTGTAATAGGAAATGGCGAAAAGAATGAATTGTTGATTTTAAATCATTTTATTACATGGTTGAAGCAATATGTAGATCTATATCCCCCGGGCAATATCACTTTTGATACTGCCCAGCAATGGCGGCCATATATTTTCTGAATTTCAGCAAGTATTTGCATTTTATAAAAAGAGTAAAAACCTCAGTGTCCATAACAACATGGTTATTGGCACATGGGATAGGAAAAGTAATGCCCGCGCCCTTCGGGCTTGGGCATTTCATTTCCTTCCCTCGGGTCAATAACCATGTTGATATGGACCCTTCGGGTATTATTCCTATTATAAAATATTTAAATATTGAGAATCTATATATATTTCATATTATCAAATACAACTCTAAAACAGTTGATATATTCATATTTTCATAATAAACCATATATATTATTTTCAGGCCTACCATGGAACGGGCTCAATTCTTCCGCAGCGCAACAGTTCAACGTTATACCTTGACAACTTAGCCTACATTGATGATCCACATGATAAGGCTGACGATTGGCCCATTGGCTATGATTGATTTTTATTCGATATCAATATATAACAGTGTATACATACTATTTTTTTAAAAATATGTCAATATAAAATTCGAAACTTATTAGATGAATTCAGTATTATCATTTTATATGTATATATAATATACAGTGTTATATGATGTGTCATATGAGAACATTTCATATGATTAAGTCTCGGGCTTATCTATTGTAGTTTTTGTGTAGTTTTCACTGTGACCGGCTGTTTATTATATTATAAATGCAATGATAAATCATGGCCAGTGCTTCAATTGGATTATTTCACCATTTGTTGTTGATAGTCTTTTTTATACTCGATAAACAGCATTAAATGATATCCATAAACTTCATGAACTTAATTTTGTCAATTTATGATAATAAAACAAATATATAAATGTTTTCGTTTTTATTCGGTGTTTGATATACATGTACATGTTTGTATAAATGGTTGATGAATAAGGAGTTACAAGCAATAGAAGTATATTACTAGTATTTTTTGAGAGCACGTTTGCTTATAACATATAGTGAAAAAGCACAATAATCAGGAACCCAATTGATGAATTTTAATTGCATGAAATTCTTATTATTGTCCATAAGAACACATTATTATACATATCCTTTTAGACAGAATCAAAACAGTATAGAAATTGAACATATCTTAGAAATCACATTTATTTTAATCTTCCTCATCTTTACAACATGCCTCAAAGCATGCATCAAAACAATGAAAGAACTTACGGAAAAAGAAATGAAGAATGATTTCCGTTAAAAATAAAACGGCCGGAAACGTTAAAATTTCTAGAAACCAATAAATACCAATCGGCACAGCGCCCTGTAATCGCTCATCTAAGAATACCGCGCATACGCTTGCAAAGCCAACTGCTATAAATGGAATAATTAAATTCATAAATATATTTGCTGTTAATCTGTGCCCGCTCGAAACTGTAGTTTTATTACAAACGAAACCACATCCACAATTACCTTCTTTCCCGCAACAACATTTCTTTGGGCAGATTTTGTGGCAACAAAATTCGCTACATCCACATTTAAAACACAAACACGCCCAAACTATATAACAAAGACATTTGCGTCTACAACATAATAAACATGGATCGAATGTCTCACATCTAGTGCAGTTCCACCCTGGATCATCCACGTTACACATTCTGACCTTTTTACAGGTCAACCCACAACAGTTCCCGCATCCCTCCGGATGACAACAGCAATAAACCGACTTGGCCTTACACATACACGAATATTCCGCGAATACCAACAAGGCATTGATCACAATATATGGAACTCCGATAAGACACGCAACCATGATATCGTACCACTGGTGTGTATGTCCTTTGGCGAAGTCATCGATGAGAAAAAAGAAACTCAGCAATAGAACGGCCACGTATTTCTTCTCGAATTTGCCCTTCCATCTCCTCCTTGAGGCCTTGGTCGTTTCTCGCATGATATTATTGATTATAAACGGGCATGCGCAATCGCACATCGGATCCGGATAATCCTGGATCTGCGAGCGGAAACAGGCATCGAGGGCAATATCATTTTTATTGCCCCCACTTGCAAATCGATTATAATGTCCATGCTTATTGCCCTTTGTTGACACCACGTGATGATCGACCAATGGAAATCCTTCTTGGATAGAGATCTTGTATTCCGAGGTGTGCTCGTATTTGCAAACGGTTGCCATTGGTTTGTTCTTTGATGAAGGCGTCGAAGCGCTATTTCTGTATTTCTTTGCTACTCGTGACGCAACCGGAAGTGAGTCATCGGATGAGTCATTGTCGTCTTTTTCGTCATCGTTGCCATGGAGATTGGAACTTCCGCCGTTTTTGTCCATGAGTGTCGAAAAGTCACTGGCACTAAAACAGTTTTAAGGAATGAAATTTAGTTTGAATTAGAGGGTAGATTGGGGTGTCCGGTTGAAGAGTTTTAATGACCGAAATGACATTTTGTTATCGGTAAAATTAAAATAAGGTGAAGAAATGGGCTAAGATTAATTTGAACCTCAAACAATATGTATCGCTATCAAAAGCTTCTTATACATGTACTGCATATCTCCAAAGAACACTTTTGATGCATGAAACGATAGTGGACCAAATAATAATAATTCAATAATGCAAGTGTTCATTAATATTCGTTCATTGTTTCAAGCGTCTGGAGATCAGATGATTTTACTCTTATCTAGTCTTTCAAGATGTTCTACTATTCATAACATCTGGACAAATACAATCGAATGATTCACATAGATAAGTGACAAAAGAATAATGATTTGATAAAGTAACTCTTGCATTGGTCTTATCGATATACCACAGTTGCATAAATGTCCCTTAATCTGCATTTGTCTCCAGGCTTAACTAACTCATTTGAAGTGACTTAAAACGGTGAAAAAATAGGCATGCTTGAATTGGAGTTATTTATTATTTTTACGATGTATAATGAATTTATTTTATTTCATCGAAATCGTCGTCATACTCATATTAACGTTCTTATACATCGCCGCATTGCATTATGATCCATTGACCTACCCATGGGCTCCGGAGTCATAGATCTGCAGTTGGAAGTACATTTCAGGCCAGCAGAAGTACAAAGAAACGTTATTCAAGGAATTACCCGTTGGAAACTCCTGTACATTACCCATCATTTTATTGTCGTCATCGGGAATTCAAACATGTAAACGTTCTGAGCAACGACTTACCCATGGGCTCCAGAGTCATAGATCTGCAGTCTATACTCCTTGGTGCTCTTCTTCGTGATGATGCCTTCCGCAGATTCGCCATCTTTCAGCTTTTCCTTGGCTGTGTTGATGATCGCAAAACCGGGATATCCTGTGATTTAAAGTGTGGGAATATTTGTATACATTCAAAGGCCTACGAAGGCATATCAGATATAATAGGGATCGCCTTCTCGCCCATTTTTTTCTGTAATGGATCAATTACTGCCAAATGGGAATCTAAGCTTGTACAAACAAGTAGTTGTTGTTACAATGACTTCGGGAATAGATCCCAAACACATACTTGAGAATTAATAATCTTCGAATTTCAAATGCAATGCATAATTATAGATGGACACTAGAAAACGTCACTCATCACAGATTTGAAATTTTAATTATGTTACTCTGTATATGTTTAGTTTTTATAGTTTTGATATAGTTTCTTATTATTAAAAAAATTAGTTGGTTCAAACACTATTTATTCGATATGTATGTTTTTCCAATACATATTTGTTGAGGTTGCCATAACTTACTGTAATTCGATTCGTCGTCGCTCATTTTCGGGTAGTCCTGTCAAGCAGCTGATAAAGCCAGATATAAAAAACTCCACTATCCAGATGTCGAATATGGTTAATCATATATTGTCATTTTCGATATACAGTAATTCATGTATCGGCTTTTTCAAAGTGAATAATTTTCTTGATGTATACCTTTCAAATCATAAATAATTACTGGTGAACATAGTTTTTTAAATAAGTTGTAAATCCAAAATTAATAAATTCTAAATTAATTTCAATTCTAAACTTTACTGTTTTTTAGTACATTTGTTTGTAAAATGACATATGCATGTTCATAGGTGCATTAATGTGTGGACTTATTTGAAAATAAGGGGCGTATCTAAGAGGTACTCTTAGTGCGGTCATCTTAACAGAATAACAGGACTGGTGTCGGTATGTATCAGGTTCATATGATTCTATTTTTAAAGTGAAACAATTATATATATATATTGCATATCACGCATAAGTTGGATCAATTGACCATGTATATTATAAATAGTAGCCGGGAGACGGCTTTATGCTATTAAACTAATGTTGTTCCGATAAGAAACGTTTTTGGATAATCTTTGATGTAAAAATATTATAATAAACTCACGACTTACAGCTAGGTTGCCTATTTTACTGTCTGTAAGGTTTTATTTGTCTACGATGAATAATATCACGTTAATATTCATATAGGACATAAACGCGGCATTTCTATGGACCTGGCTAAGGGCTAGGGCGGAAAGACTTAATAAAACAAATAGCTTTCTTATGATTTTTGTTTTATTCTTTTAAAGCTTCAAGCTTTCAATTAATGAGTAGTGCATATATTTACAAGCATTTGATGTCATATTGTGTTCTGCTTTAAATATTGTTCGCTTGGAACAACGGAAACTGCTATAACTACCAGAGCAAGACACATTTCATAACGAAACACAAACATAACGTAATAACAGAAGCAAAACCTAACACAAATACAGCACTGATAAAGTTACAAAGCACTAAGTAGACAGGGACTAATGATAAACCTACAATTAAAACAAATCGAAAACTATGCAGCTAAACTAAATTTAATCTACCACGACATTCACTGATTCTTTGAATCACATGTTCTTTCACTACATAATTACATCATCAGAAAACGGATTGCAAAAGATATGTCAATCTTGCAAAAGAACAGTAAACATTTAGGCCCTATGGTGATGAAAATATTTTCGTTGCACATAGTAAGATAATCACAATTTGTAAAGGCAAAAAAGGTTGCTCTTATATCTACATATTCATAGAAGAATATGAATGTATTTTAGATATGTAAAGTATGATATCATAAATTTGTAAAATTGAAGTACGATAATAAATTTGATCTTAAAACTACTATTACTTCCTAAGTTTAAATTCTACACTTTTAGCTTATGTCAAAATCGAAACAAACCATTGCACTGAAGGAAGTAAAAACATAGGCTAAATGACACATGTTATTTATTTTTTTCTATATCTAAGCACTTTTGCCACTTTGAAAATCGAATAAAACACACAAAGGCAACCTTATACATATGTTTAAATGAAAGAACAGTCACATCTACAGGCTTCCCAGCGACCGGTACACGAAAAAAAGGTTTTTCTAAAAGGTTTTTGTATTAGAAAAAAAGGTTTTTAAAAGGTTTTTGCATAGAAAAAAAGG
>LQRL01035543.1:0-17839 GCA_001703475.1 Hydroides elegans
ATCATACTCATTTTAATATCGATTTACCTTATACGGGTACTCACGGGCATCTCATTAACATATTGCATTGTTTTACCAATTATTGATTTTTAAATTATAACTGCTATTTAAAAGTTCCAATTCAACAGCACCTTTATGGTCTAGTGGTTAAGGTGCATGATAGCGAAGTTTAATGTTTTGCAACCCAGGTTCGAATCCCATCGATGTCCCTTCTAAATTTTAGATTTGCTTTATGTATTTTGCCACTTATTCTTCAACTTAGAATAGCCATCTTTAATGTAACAGTTAATGTTTATCAAATATTAGATAATAACCAAGTGAAACGCCGTTGCAAATAAAACTTATAGCATTTATGGGGAAAACATATAATTTGAAACAAACAAGCGGGCCGTTTTCATTTGAAACCCAATTTAGCGGGCTCAAATGTAACATTCGGCCCGCTGTTTTCATTTGAAGCCCACAAACCATTAAAAATAGCCCTGTAAAACAGCGTTAATATACCACAGTGCCTCGCAAATCGATAATAATATTTGATAAACATTAACTGTTACATTAAAGATGGCTATTCTAAGTCGAAGAATAAGTGGCAAAATACATAAAGCAAATCTAAAATTTAGAAGGGACATCGATGGGATTCGAACCTGGGTTGCAAAACATTAAACTTCGCTGTCATGCACCTTAACCACTAGACCATAGGAATGTTGTTGAATCGGTTCTTTTAAATAGCAGTTATAATTTAAAAATCAATAATTGGTAAAACAATGCAATATGCTAATGAGATGCCAGTGAGTACCCGTATAAGGTAAATCGATATCAAAATGAGTATGATTGTGCTCAAGTCTCACTGCAATCGGGAAAAAGTTGTCACCGATGAATTCATCAGATATCTTAGTTATTTTGTCGATTTCATAGATCGTGAAGTTATAATCCAAAAATATGTTTTATAATAATCCAGAATTACTGTATATCAAGTTAAAAAGAATAAATGAAGACAGGGAAAACAATTTTCGATGTGCCTTTACTTGGGTTCGAACCTGGGATTCATGGATTCTAGCCAATTAGCAATCTAAATGAGTTTCAAATCGAGCTCATCTAGGACATTTATATTGTGAAATATGTAAAAATATGACTATATTATACAAAATATATAATAATCTTTTTATGTTTGAAATTTTAGATGTTTTTGTCCAAGAATAAACGAGTTATTAATGATGAAAAAATGAAAACAAACGTTGTTAAGTGCGAATGACGCAAAAACATGAAAACCCAACGCTCTAACTAACTGAGCTAACGTGGGTAACTGCTTTTGATACGCGAAATTAATGTGTTTAAATAGATAATTCTTCATAGAAGATATGTAATAAAAGGAGGAACACGAAATATTGTCAATTTAAAGTTAGTATAATTCATTAAAAAAAATAGCGTGTTTATTAAGTCGAAGTGGACAAATGTGTGTACCTCTTAAATCAATAATAATAGTAATCACATTGTTTTAGCGGGCGTTAATGATATTTGAGTCCCTCAGTTTTCATTTGAAGCCCATTTTTATCATTTGAATCCCTCACATAACATTTGAGTCCCTCGCAAGCTCGGGCCTCAAATGATATGTAGCGGGCTTCAAATAATAAAATGCGGGCTTCAAATGAAAACATCGGGCCTCAAATATCATTAACGCCCGCTAAAACAACGTGATTGGTATATTGAATATGAGATTTTAAATTAATGTTTGGTAATCTCATACTAAATGACAATATACAAGTTATGTTTTAACCTTTGAGTATACTTGTATTTGTACCATAGGTGGCGCTATATACCCGAAATGAACTCAACATCCGTACCACGGCCAACTTCCTGTTGGCCTTCGCTTCCAACAACCGCAGCTGTCGCCCCTTTCTTCGTAAATACTACAGTGCGTCCATCCGCCTACCCTCGGATTGGATCGACGTCGCTGAGCAGTATCAGGTTAATGTCTTTTCATAGGTTCTTTCCCATATTTTAGCTTTATCTAAATATACAAGTATGAGTAACCACCGAGAGTATTTCTCATTCGAAAAAAAAACCCTGCAAACCGTTTGGCTTTAGTGTTTGTTTAATTGACTAAGATTGATCCTTTGGTTTAAAATTAAGTTTTTCACCCTTTGCCGTCCTCCCCGCCCGACACTTCAATCCCTCTGCATTCGTAGATATGTAAAGTTAGTTTTCAACAAAACATTACCGGTACTTGGCATTTATAGCAATTATATCTTAAAAACTTAGGTAACTTTTCAGGCCTTTTATGACCCTGGACTGAACTTTGGATCGTTGCCTGCTGCTTTGAGACGAGTCATGACCGTGAAATTCTCTGACTTCGACAAGTACCAGTTAGGTAAGCTCTGCAATATTTACCGGTACAATATTTATGGAGTCTTCATAGAGTCTTTGGTTTCTTCAAATGATCTTGGATATTGCATATTGCAAAAACTATTGGGATTTCTATTGATATTTAGGATCACCATTAACCAAATAAATCATGCTATTTAAATGATTCCTCTTAGTTTCACAAAGTATACGAATTGACTAATAGATTTAGGGATTTTTTCTGACAATTTTTATTGTCTCCATATGTCATGACATAGTTTACAAGTTTACGCACAATGTTTTAAAGGGTTTTAGAATTGTCATGCAAATCAAAGAAATAATGAGTTATTCCCTGCAGCTATAAATAAATTTGCAAAAAAAAAAGGAGGCCTAAATGAAAGTTTTCATAAGGATCATGTTGTTTACCTTGAACAAATACGTAGGCTGTATGGTCAATTTCATGTATGCACTGCATTGAGCGGTCATAATAAGCTAATGGGTATTTCGCATTTATTGACGGGAGGCAAGATAAAATATTTGAGGATATGTGCTGCATAATCGTATTAGCGTGCCCTATATACTGATATGGAAAATAAACCGATATTAGTAATTTTGTCCTCAAAAAATACAGGCTACATGCTCTAAAATTGTATTAAAAACTTAAGTTAACTTTAGAAAAATATGACCTCTTGCTAGCTATAGTTCTTAGATTATTCTTACGATATACCCTTGCCGATATGAAAATCTAAATTTATATTTGGAAATCAAACCACAAATAGAAATTAGATATTTTCCCTTAACGTTGACTGTGCTTCATCAGTTTTTGAAAATCCATATACTTAGTTTGTTTCAACTTGCAGCTAAATACAACAAAGACAGCTCTTCCAAAAAGAAGAAGAAGAAGCAGGGCAAAAAAGGTGGCGACGATGCCTCGGCCAGTTCACGTGGTGGGCGAGGCGGTGGCCGAGGCGGTCGGGGTGGCCGAGGGCGAGGCGGAAGAGGCCGAGGGGGGCGAGTAACTTGGGAGAGGCGAGACTCGACCTCGAGTTCAGATAGTGAAAGTAGTGACGAGGATGAGGGAGAAACTAAGAAGCAGGTTAAACGACAGGTATGTTGTGGGTGGTTAACATTAGTTCATAGACTCTTTCTTATAAATCGTTGGAAAGGTGAGAACTCCCAAATATTAACGACGGGTATTCGTCATATTTTCATAAAGTCGTTTGCATTGTCATAAATTTGGTCGAGGCCAAAAATGTATTGTTTTTTTTTTTTTCAAAACATTTGATTTTGATAAACTAGAATGGAATGATCGAATAGTGCTTAAAATTGCTGCATGAAAGCTATATTTTAAAGTCCAGATCAATTCGCAATTATATTTCTCCTTTCTTCTAAACAATTTGATAATGTTTTCACCTATACATGTACCTCGATATTACGAAATATGACATTGTTCAACATGCGACCTATTTCCTATGTTCAAGATGTCCGCAATGACCGATCAGAGCGAGACGGAAGAGGAGGTTGCACGCAAGACGTTTACCCTGAAACAACTCATCCGAAAACTGCATATTACACAGCCCGTGGAACATGTCATGAGCCTCATCGGCAAGAGGTAAACATTTACAAATCTCTGTTAACCATTGTCATTACAAAGCAAATACTTACGATAATTCGATCACCTAAGTACAAATGAGATTATTACATCAAACTTTAATAATTGTCTACACCGTACCATAGAAAGTTGTGGTTGATGGCTCATTCTTTGTAATGAAAATGTTGAATGAAACAGAATCGCCATTATTATTTTGCATATAAATTATTTGCTTTTACATGTAAAACACAATTTGCAAATTTATTGAAATCGGAACATACTGACTAAAGCCCTCACTAATTTGAACTATAAAAAAAAACACAATTCTTGATCGTTTGCTTATTTGTACCAGGTACCCATCGAACATGGAAGACTTTTACCAGTCGGGCCTGCCCGGCACTATTGACGAGGAGCAGGCGGGCAAACGCATGAAATTAATAATCAATTTAAATTATTTCTCAATTCCTTGGCTATATACTGTACTGTTTCCCCCGTTCAGGTACCCATCGAACATGGAGGACTTTTACCAGTCGGGCCTTCCGGGCACCTTCGACGAGGAGCGGGCAGGCAAACGCATGAAGCTGCCCACGCCAGAGACCTGGGAGACGCAGGTGTCACTCAAGGGAAATAAGGCAAAGACGTGGGAGGACCTCATCGGTAAGTTGCTCTTTTTTGCCAATATCGTTACTTGTAGTATCTCTGGTAATCTATTTGGATAGTTCGGAAATAAACTTGATAGCCGTAGCTCCTAGCACCAGGATCCTGTCTTCTTGAATGTGATAGGGCATTGGGTAATCGGGAGGTCGGGATTTGATGGTTAATTATATCTCTTAACATCGCTGTATTCTTTGCCTGAGAACTTACAATCTTCAAAACCAAAATGAAGCAAAACAAGTGTAATTCTCGCAACCTTAGACATTAAATATTCTTTGTGTAGACGGGAACACATTTATACATTAAACAGTTTATTAAATATTCGTCTAATCTGGAACATTTTTAACCCGGTCGTGAATTTGAAACGTTATGTTTGACACACAGACCACAAGAAGCTTCCCTTCATGGCCATGCTGCGAAACTTGCGCAACATGATCAAAGCGGGCATCTCGAACAAACATCACGCGTGGGTTTTGAAGAAACTGACGGACGAGGGCGCCGTGGTCAACAGCAGGCAGTTTCCATTCAGGTTGGTGTAGCTTGTTTAAAGGATCGTTGCTTTACCTAGAAGGGTATCAAACAGATGTGCTGTACAGGACCTTTATGTATATCTTTACCAATAAGATAGATTTTTAGAATTACTAATTACGCGCTTATCTTTCATAACGAAATGATCCAGTAATAATCTAGATAAAGCGCTTTTTAGCGTAAGACAAGATAGAAATCGTTATAATAAATAAAACCACCATAGAAAACAAACTCGCTTATTCATGAACATGTATATTCATAATGCTAAATAAGGCCAAACCAAAAAATAACTAGCATCTTTGCAGGTTTTTCTCTGCCTACGAGGTATTGGAGCAGCTTGAAAAGGACTTTGATAAGAATCAACAGGATATCATCGCTACAGCCACAGAGCAGGCTGAAAGGGGAGGGTCGGGGTCTTGGCCTTAGGATTATTTGAAATAAATTAAGTTAATACATCCATTTCACAGGTTTTTCTCCGCCTACGAGGTTCTAGAACAGCTTGAAAAGGACTTTGAGAAGAACCAACAGGACATCATTGCTACGGCCACGGAACAGGCTGAAGGAGGAAGTGGTCGCGGGCGCGGACGTGGCGCACGAGGAGGAAGAGGCGGAAGGGGAGGGCGCGGCGGGAGAGGAAAGGGTAGAGGTGGTGTTAAGCTAGGCGCTGATGGATTGCCCGAGGAGGTTAGTTATGGTTGATCGAGAAATGAAGCATACAATTTTATACTCATGCCTACTGAAAAAGTTATCTGTAAGTTGCCAATGTCAAAGTCACAAAACCCGTAAATACCACTTTTGGATGACTTGAAATTGCGGTTGGGATAGTCGAATCATGCCAGGGTGGACGGATTAATGTTGTACCTCGCGTACCAAGTTTAGCCCCTCTAGTGTTTTAGACTGAACGGTTCTTATTGAAAATTATGCGCCGATGTAATCTTAATGCATATAAAAACATAATGTCAAAATTATAACTAGAAGGGCAATCATAGGGTGCATATCTGCGATCTTCTTGAGGTGTCGATTCACATATGAATATTGAAAATTTTGCCTATACGGGCATATAAGCCGCTCACTTTAGACTAAATACATGGGGAATAATGTCCTAAGTATATATACATGTATATATATGCCCTTAACTCCATTTTGACGAAAAGGTAGTTACGATGTTTTACCTTGACATGCCATAATTCTTGTCGTTTTATTTTCAAACATTATGATTAATATAAGAGAGGGACTCAACGATTTATTTTTAAAGATTGATTTCAATCTATTTATTGTATCACGAAAGATGATGAAATATCTTTGAAATAAGCTTAATACGCTGATTTGCATCTAAATGTTTATTCTGAAGTTGTAAGTAAGAAACCAAGAAAAACTACTGCAAACAAATATACAATCTCCTACCAGAATAAAGATGTCAAGAAATCCAATGTTAATAAAATGATTCTCTCACAGATTCGTTCACAGACACTACATTTAAATATATCTTCCTTGGTCGATATATTCACAAATATAACTCTAGAGTAAAGTAGTCGTTTGGAAAAAAAAAAATTGTTTTATTCTGAAAAAAGTTACAAGCAAGGAAAAGCTGCTGCAAGAATAAACATTTACCCGAATAAATCGTCGAGTGCCCTCGATATAAAAGTGTAGAGTAACAAATGTAAGGTATGCTGACTGTGTGACTGCGAGCAGAAAGTGATTATTGATTATGCAGTAGCGCGCCTTATATAGCTGCCCGCTCTCTCGCACAACTGCCTTTACTCGATGACGCAACTTTCTATTAAAGTCGCTGTCATTCATCAATTAAGCAATGTCAATAAACGAGCGCGACTTGTCATTGGTCCATTGAAAGGGGCCTTGACTTGAGTGGCCAATGAGAGATCCGAATGAGTCTCAGTGGTTTTCAGCGAGGCACCAAATAATGATGTTGAATCGACAAAATTATTGTTCATAAATGCTAAATATCTCGACAATCATATAACAAAGGCTCATCAAAACCATCTATGCTCCATATCTATATTCTATTTATTGCTTTAATACATATTATTTTGTCAAGTTTGTCCTATAACATATAGAAACGTGTCGGACATGGCATTTAAAAAAAAAAAAACTCGACTGATTTTAATACCTGCGAAATTTTCGTAAACGAAAAGATCGCAGATAATAAAATTACACCACATAAGTAACACACCTGTGCTTTGTTTGCAGGTCCCATTCGACACTCAGCTTCTGCGTCGTTATCGCTCGGCCCTGGACAAGGCAGTCAAAGTGGCGACGGTGCACAATGTGAAACCCATCAAGGGAAAAACCATCATCTTCGTCAACCTAGGACCTAATATGGAACGACCATGCACGTCGGCTAGAGGCCTTGGTAAGTGGAAAACATGATTGAAATGAGTTTATGTCTCGTTAATTATCCCCCGTGAAAACGAGGGGATATTGGGTTGAGCTTGTCCGTCCGTCTGTCCGTCTGTCTGTCTGTCTGTCCCGCTTGATAAAGGGTACTTTGTGCAGGCGAGTTTGGTATAAAGGAGTTGAGCTTGAGCTTTTAAATTTTATACACGTATAAACTCAGGTCTGAAGTCGTGCCTCGTCAAGGTTTTATCTCGATCGGTTGAAAATATGATGATTCTGGAGCACTTTAAAAATGGTCGATTTTAAACATATTCTCAGATGCCAAGCACTTTGTGCACGCGAGTTTGGTATGAAACAATTAAGCTAGACCTTTCAAATTTTATTCTCATATGAACCGAGGTCTGAATTCGTGCCTCGTCAAAGTTTCATATGGATCGGTTGAAAATTGTCGATTCTTGAACACTTTGAAAATTGTCGATTTAAACATCTTCCTCCGATGTTAAGTACTTTGTGCACGCGAGTATGGTATGAAGGAATTGAGCCAGAGATTTTAAATTTAATACACGTATAAACCAGGGCCTAAAGTCGTGCCTCGTCATGGTGTCATCTCAATCGGTTGAAAATTGTCGATTTTGGAGCACTTTAAAAAGTAGCAAAAAGATGAGGAAATGTGCCTAATATATAAGATATCATTTAAGTACGTGGTATGTACTTGTATAAGCTGGTATGTACTCAAGGTGGTATGTACTTATATATTGCTTATTTTTTAGATAAGTGAAATTATATTCTTTCTTCACTTGTCTCGTCAGCTGCCCTCCAAAAACATTTTGCGTGTGATTTTATAAGCAAGTATACTTATATAAGCATATTTATAACCAATCATGCTTATATCAGCATATTAATCAGGAAATTAATAGAGATGTGTTAACACCTATTTGGGAGCCTGGTGCATTTGGAATTGGCTTACAAAAGTAATCGTGCTTATATAAGCATATTTGCAATATAAGTTAAATTATATATTTGTTTCGCTGGCCTCGTTTTTCCAACTGGTCTCGTCAGTCCTAGAGATGTCTTCAGAAAGAAGTGAGTGATGATGCAAGATGTTACTCTATTTTTCTTTCATCACATGATCTTGTTTATTCGCAAAATAGTTCGTTACTTCCAAAGTTAATTATAGTAAAAACTGACCATCCTGCATCCACGAATTGTTGAAGTTCACGGGGGATCCAAGGTCACTGACCTTCTAGTTGTTCATGTGCTTTGATAGGAAATTGGAACTAACTTCCACGTCATATAAAATTAATTTTAAACGCTCTCATATCCTATTCAAAAGTCGTTCAGCCCCAAAGTATATCAGAATCTACTATCTCAATTTGTTCAAAAATATGTACTTAGCAAGAGATTTTTATTCGTCACCATTTGTGTCTATTTGCTAGCATGCTAATAACTTAAATGCAATATAAGATACATAGCTTTAAAATGAGACCTCTTTATTTGTTCGAATACTTAGGCAAGCCCCGAACAGTCAAAGATGTCGGTGTCCTACTTGGTCTCATGTGCAAGTACAGCTCCGAGGAGTGTCTCTATATCGGCTACGGGGCACACACGCATATTGAGATCGAACTGGAAAAGGGAACCATTTTGCACAATATGGAGCGGGTGCTATCGAACCCGGAAGTGAATGCAGGGATGGGTGAGGGAAAGAAGTCGGCGTTACCGGATCACTATTTGTATTCGTTGCTGATTGATAGGAAACAGGTGGGTTTCACTTTGTACGACAGATACCTCAGGAACTTGCTATTCAATTCATTCCAGCAACAAAAAAAAACTGTAAAACAAGCAGGTCAATCAGATGTACGTCATTACAGACATTTCCACATAATACAGCTCTTTCAGTTATCTTGATAGCAGTTTTCATATCAAATATATTTTTGATTTAATTTTAGAGTGAGTTGTTCACTATTTAAAATATGGCTTGAATTTCATTGTTCTTGTTTATATTCAATGGTGTTTTAAACTGTTCATGGCTTGTTTACTATATTTCTCAAATGATAAACAGGAGTGCTTATTCTAAAACCACTACCACAAATTGCCTTTATTCTCATATACATTGTATTTACAACTATTTCACTAAAATGTTCAATCCTGTGCCTTCTAGGTTGACAATGTGATCATCCTGTCGGACGGCCTCTCGCAAGACAGTCACGAGGGCCTGGTGGTCACCAAGTTCCTCGACCTCTACCGCCGCATCGTCAATCCCAACCTGCTCTTTGTCAGCGTCGATTTGAGCGGCGCGCAATGCGGGTGAGTTGGAGTGTTTCAATTTACATCTATTTGATTGATGAGTGTAAAGTTTAATCAGTAGCTTAGTGACAGAGTGCCTGTCGTGTAAGCTAAATGTCCGGGGTTCGAGTCCGACTAGGGGAGTTGCAGGAGATTCGGTATGTGCTCTTATGGCCACTTTCATATATGGAATGGGTTATCTTGGAAATATTTAAGAATTCGACAAATGTAATCAGTTCCGGACTTACCTCTAAAATTCAGAATATTTGTATAATTTAGAGGTTGAACGCTATATATATCGCTTTCAAGTTTAACACATTATCGCACAGACACTTGGTTGGTAAATTCGCTAAATAAATCCTATTGGTATTTATCTTTTCACTTTCAATGAGTGCGATTCTCTGAATAAATTAGAACGAGACGGGATGCACATTTTTTTTTCGGGCAAATGTAAGGAAAGTTGTTGCCTTAAATAATTCAATATTTGGTTAATGGTCTAGAATCGACAAGAGCATCGAGCCCGGTCACGACAACGACATATACATCGCCGGCTACAGCGATTCCATTCTTCGTTTTATCGCCGAACGCGGAGACGGCGGCCAGTTGCTACATGTGGAGAAAATAGACGTCGCCTTTAACCTTAAGGACATGCCTGTGGGGCTGTTGCAGCAGAGTGGGAGTCAGCAGGGCGGTGGTGTGACGAAGCCCAACGTGGAAAGGCCGCTCGCGATTACATCGTGTGTGCCAAGGTGAGAATCTAAAACAGTTCAAATCTTGAAATGAGGGTTATAAAATCTGAGATAATCGAGGCCGCGTTCAACCTTACGGAATGCCTGTGGGGCTGATGCAAAGTGGGACGCAGGGTCAGCCAGGTGGTGGTGCGACGAAACAGAGGGTTGAACGACCGCTCGCCATAATATCGTGCGTGCCAAGATGAGAATCTAAAGTAGTTCAAATCTTGAAATTAGGGTTATAAAATCTGAGAAAATATACGCCGCGTTCAACCTAAAGGACATGCCTGTGGGGTTATTGAAGCAGAGTGGGAGTCAGCAGGGTGGCGGTGGTGTAACGAAGGCAAGGGTTGAACGATCGCCTGCCATCACATCGTGCTTGCCAAGGTATGACCCAAGACCTGTGGCAGTATCCTGTTATGGTTCCTTTAATCAATTAAATTAGCTCAAATAACCATGTTACTCCTTATTTCGTTTATATTATTTTAACCATAGGCTCCTAATTTCTAGGTGATGTTCGATGCATTTATAGAAGGCTTATATTTGAGGTTTTGTCTGAACTATGGGATTCGGATATAATGATACGCGAAACGAAAGTTGAAATATATGTTCCCCTTTCGAGAAGTTTAAAGTTCGAATTTGCTGTATGGAGTGCAAGTGTCGTATAATATATGTTTTAAAACCTTAACCCATAACAAGTTCATATTCGTTCAGTTCCAAACGAAGGAACACGGTTTATGTGTTCATTTCGTCAACGTTTCTTGTATTTTCTTTTTTTTTGTCGTTGAAAGTTAAAATTTGCAGTTTGCAGTGCTTACAGTGTCATAATGTGTTTGATTTTAAACCTCAAAAACAATCAAAACTGCATATTCTTACATTTCCTTTAGATGGAAGACGGTACGTGTCTTCATCTCGTCCACGTTCCGTGACATGCACGGCGAGCGCGATCTACTCACCAGATACGTCTTTCCTGAACTGCGCGCCCGGGCTGCCAAGCACTTCATCAAGGTCTTCGAGGTATGGTACTATGTATGTTTCGGTTTTCATGCAAATACTCACACTGAATGCAGGCAGTGTAATAACGTCAACCACATGTTATAATGCATGATTTTGTTTTGTTATGGACACTACAAAATTAGCTGCCACAATTGGAAAACTAGTATTAACGTACAGAAGGCTATGAGTACTTGCATCGTAATTTTACTTTGATCCCTCAATCAAAACAGGTTCAGACTCTTTCTATCATACTGTGTGTCCTAATTGACCATAGCGAACATTTCTATTTCGTTTCTCCATAAGCTTTGGACGTACACATGTGTATGTGGTTGAAGGCGCATTTTAAACGTGATAGTTATGTTTTACTAGGTGGATCTCCGTTGGGGCGTGACCGAGGAAGCCACAAAATCGAACCGGACCCTGGAGATGTGTCTGTCGCAGGTTGCCAAGTGCCAGCTTTTCGTCGGGCTTCTTGGCGAGCGATACGGATGGGTGCCCAACAAATATCAGGTGCGCTCTCTCGTTTTGCAGAATATGCAGTAGACCCATTTTTCTCGAAATCAGATATCTCGAATTTCAATTATTTCCGAACAAATTTCCATGGTCCAAACCTATTCTAGATAAGCTGTCTGCGGTATTGATAAATGGGTGTATTGATTTAAAATGTGTATATTTATGGTCATGTGTTTGCCATGTATTAATTTTTTCCACGAGTGATGTTCTTAATGACTAATGTCTAAACTACAAGTAGGCTATTTAAAATTCTATCGACATGGTGGCTGATGAATTTAATTGTTCGCAAAAAAAATCTTTGTACTACGCTCAGCACCGAGACACATTTGTTTGTATTAATATCATTAATAAATTAAAGCCATGCCTTAATGTAATTCGATGTCGATCCTTATCTAATCCACCAACTGCTCTTCTGCCTAGGTACCCGAAGACAAGGAATACAACTGGGTGCGAGATTACCCTGAGGGTCGTTCTATAACTGAGCTCGAAATGTACAGTGCCGCCCTATTCGACCCCGACCAGGCCCGACGCTCAGCGTTCTTCTTTTTGAGGGACAATGGATTTGAGGGGGATGTACCGAAGGTCTGCAAACAAGACTTTGCGAGCGAGAGCGGCGAGTCAAAGAAAAAGTATGTAACCTGGGTTTCATTTGGTTATCGTATTTATTTGGTTAATTTGGCAAACCAGGGGATGCAATTAAGGAACGTGAAAATATGGATGGAAACCATGTAGTAATTATTTCTTGAAGCAAGACAGCACTTTTAGAAATCCAATGTATTTATAGACCACGTAACTTGACTCTAAATGACTTCTGTTCGCATTATCGTAAAACACTCTGGCTGCAACCAATAACGCCATAATAAACTTATTTCCCCCAGAATGCAGTCCCTCAAAGAATGGATTCGGGGTAGTGGACTAGAGGTCTACGACGACTACCCGTGTCGGTGGGGTGGCATTGCCGATGGCAAGCCCTTGGTAGCGGGGCTCGAGGACTTTGGACAACGCGTGCTCAACAATCTCTGGAATGCGCTGCAACGGGACTTCATCGAAGAGGTAGTGGACTTTGATAGTTGTTGGTAAATCATTATGTTTGTATTTACTACAAAGCTTTTCAAACCATTATTCACATTCGCATGAACAGGAACATATATGTTAAGGCCTATACGTGATCCTTTGCGACCTGGTAAAATTATCATAAAATGAGTAACAGAGTCTGACCCACCTACATGTAGATTTTAAAGCTTGGGTAAAAAAAAACAGTTTGCCCT
Organism: Hydroides elegans; assembly: GCA_001703475.1. Lineage (NCBI taxonomy): Eukaryota > Metazoa > Annelida > Polychaeta > Sabellida > Serpulidae > Hydroides > Hydroides elegans. Next base: position 13,257 of record LQRL01035543.1, read on the forward strand.
CTCGAACATATTTAATTAATTCGTTTCAGGATGACATGATTTACGAAACGAGGGTGACCATTGCAATGTCGCAGTATGATAAAAGAATTGCTTGTAATAAGATTCTTTAATTCCATTCTAAATTTTAGTCACAGGACACAGGTCTATATGATAAATACCATTTCATTGAAGGATAACCTACTTGACGAAGTAACCCACACGCGTTCGCTGCACGAGGCTTACATGGCGGGATTCATGGACACGTTCGCCGGCCGGAAACCGCTGCAAAAGAACGCGCTAAACCGCATGCGCGAAATGAGCCAAGGAGGGGGAGGACTCCTAGTGCTGGCGGGAAAACCCGGATCAGGCAAATCGGCCTTTACGGTAAGCATGAATTACATTGAAATGATTATTATACAGTGTATAATACAAAATTGCACACCCACCCATACTGTGCTACCGTGTAATACAAATTCAAAAAAAAACACTTTTACTTCACGGCTGCAAATAGTAAAAATGAAATTGACCTCTTATGTTCTCAATTTTGTACTTCATTTTTTTCCGGTTAATCACGGACATAGCGTGTATTTTAAGTTATGTGAAAAAAGAGAATTTAGATGAATTATATGACAGAAAATCATATTGTTGTTAACATTTTTGAAAAATTATTACAAATTATTTAATATATAACACATATCTCTGTACAAATTAAATTTACAGCTACTCCTAATATATATTCCACAGGCCTCGTTGATCGACCACTACAAACACAAACGCCCCGACTGCCTCCAAATCATGCACTTCATGGGCGCGGCCCCGGGTTCCACCAACATCGTCGCCACACTACGCCGCCTCGTTTCCGAACTCACCGCCCTATTATCGCTCGACCACGTGGCCGCAGAAAGCTACAAGAATCTCGTGCCCCAGTTCGTGGACATCTTGAAAGAATGTGGGGAAGCGGTTGGGTCTGGTGGGGCTGGTCCGTTGGTTGTGTTTGTTGATGGTGTTGATATGCTGGAGGATACGCATGGAGCGAGGGCCATGGATTGGATGCCAGCGGTTGTGCCTAAGGTCTGTGTTGGTTTAAACGAGTGTGGCTAAGATTGTGTATAGGATTACGTAAAATGTTCAATTAAACGTATGTTTATTTATATTCGATGGTATCGTCTACGAACACAATCAAATAGTAAACATTCGTTATGTTTAATCTTGTGACACCCCTATGAGGCCGTTTTGTATATGTGAATAACACCATTCTTTTGTGATCAAAGTGCCTCGTAAAAATTATATTTCATTTAAAGCAACAAACCCATTTTCCCATGTTCATGTTCTTTCTTAAGTTATTCGTATTCCCTTTAAACTCTTCATAAGACTTTTTATCCTTAATTTTGCAGAATGTCCTTCTAGTTCTTAGCGTCAAAGCGGATACAGACTGCCACAAGAACCTGCGCAGGCGAATGGACGTCGAGGAGCAGGTGATTGGCCCGCTGCAGGTGCTCGACAAGGCGGAAGTCGTGCGCAACTTGTTGGCCGTTCGGCAGAAAGCACTTGATGAATCGGCCTTCGGCAACCAGGTAAACATTGATAAGTCATAGATACATAGTAGGCGTTAAACAAGAGAGCAGGTGGTCGGCCCGCTGCAGGTGCTCGACAAGGCGGAAGTCGTGCGCAACTTGTTGGCCGTTCGGCAGAAAGCACTTGATGAATCGGCCTTCGGCAACCAGGTAAACATTGATAAGTCATAGATACATAGTAGGCGTTAAACAAGAGAGCAGGTGGTCGGCCCGCTTCAGGTGCTCGACAAGGCGGAGGTCGTGCGCAACTTGCTGGCCGTTCGGCAGAAAGCACTCGATGAATCGGCCTACGGCAACCAGGTAACAATTGATAAGTCATAGATACATAGTAGGCGTTAAACAAGAGAGCAGGTGGTCGGTCCGCTGCTGGTGCTTGATAAAGCGGAAGTCGTGCGCAACCTGCTGGCCGTTCGGCAGAAAGCACTAGATGAATCGGCCTTCGGCAACCAGGTAAACATTGATGAGTGATAGGTACATAGTAGGCCTTAAACAACATGTATCAAAATACGTGAAAAAATAAATACAAGTAGCAGGAAATAGCCTCAATTTCAACGAATAAAACCCATGGATTAAAGCGATTTGGATGCCATAGAAATATTACTTTGACGATCCCTCTAAGGCACTTCTGAATATTAACAAAGATAACCTCCTTGAGAAAAAGAATGTCACTTAAATATTTCACTACTCAAAGCCATTTTCATTTGTGCTTAAGCCAAAGCAGTCGACTCATCACGTTGTTTTAACTCATTGTTTCAGATGAAGTTGCTCGTGAACAAACGAGAAGCCAACAACCCGTTCTATCTGTCACTGGTTTGTCAGGAGCTTTGTCTCTTTGGTGTCTTCGAACAGGTATTGATTGCTTTATCATCAAAGAAAGTGTCATAAGAAGTTTTAACATATGGTTCCAAATCTGAGATTTTTGATCATGTTTATCACAATCAAAAACATCTTATTTAAATGACGTAATTGAGAAACAGATAGCTTTTCTGAAATATGAGATACAAGAGTATTCAACCTATATACCAAGTTATGGCAACTTCATTTTTCAACAGCATCATACCTTCTACTGCATAGTGAATGGTCAATTGGAAGAGTTACAGGGTAGTGCAATTTTCATTAAAATGTAGCTTCATTTAACTTATATTTCTAAAATAGGACACCTTTCTGTAATACCTTAATATCTTTTTGCAGCTGACGACCAAACTGAAAGCGCTACCCCACACAGTACCACAGCTGCTACAGGAAGTACTGAGTCGCCTAGAAGAAGACCACGGTACTGAACTCGTGTCCCTTGCCCTGTCCCTGCTCGTTTGCAGCCCTGGCGGTGTGGTACAGGAGCAACTACAGGATATGCTTAGTTATGGAACGCTACTTGCAAGTAAGTGAATTGTTTTGAAAACCGCTAAAAGCGATATATACACTGTGGATATACAAACTCAACAAAATGTTAAATTGTGCCTGGTGTCTAAAGAACAATGTTAAGAACGACTGCCTAGTCTGAATTCAGCGGTAATATATCTCTTGCTCCGTATGGGAAAGCTATGCTTTTAAGATTTTTTTTTATAGTTCCGCTGTTACTTGCCGAATTCATTTGTTTAATTGTTAATACATAATTAAAGAAATTATTTTTTCAAAGTTACATCCAAGATTGATACTTATTTTCTGTTTTTGCCTCGCAGAGAAGACAGGCGCCTTGAAAATGAGTGACGTATTAAACGTGCAACTGCAGCCCGAAGACGTGCTGCCCCATGCCACCTTTTTGGCGCTCGTACGAGGCCTGCACACCTTCCTTAGGCCGAACCCCGACAGTGACAGGTTGGCTTAAATGATAGATAACACTTGAAATGAAATGGATATTAGTTTTGATTATAGATCAAATCACAGCGATAGCTGGGTCAGAGTGATTATGAATAAATAAATAAATGAATAAGCGCTTGTGTTTAACTATGCGTTAGTAAAACAAATACAATCTAGATAAGAATACACAATTTGAATAAAGCAATCATATTGTGATTCACTTTGGATTGAATATATGCCCTGTTTTTCCCCTTCCTGCGCCATCTTATCGCTCTCCCACCGCGAAATCGAGAACGCCATTCGTCTGCGCTACTTCAAAGCGGGCTTCGTGAGTCGCGACGCGCAGATGCATCAACTGCTCGCTAGCTTCTATCAGCTGCAGGCCGATCCGCATTATATTTATTATTGAATAATGAAAAAAAATATATATTTGTATTTCCTCGATTTAAACCAGTCATTATAATTCAGATCAGGGATTCACCTTGTTTTCTGTATTCTCCCCCTTCTCCCTATAGCGCCATCCTATCGCTCTCCCACCGTGAGATCGAGAACGCCATTCGCCTGCGCTACTTCAAAGCGGGCTTCGTGAGTCGCGACGCGCAGATGCATCAGCTGCTCGCTGGCTTCTATCAGCTGCAGGCAGATCCGCATAAGAACCAGTCGTGGAAGGGCACCAGTGCCAAGGCGTTTGAGGCGTTGCCTTATCACTTGGTACGTGAGAGATAAAGGATTTATGAAAAATCGTACAGCGGATTTTCAACAGACTTAAACGTTTCACTAGATATTTTTGAAATACAAAACAGAACCCAAAAAAACGTTTATTGTCAATTTTTTTTAGCCATTCGTAAAATATAACGTTTGGTCTTTTTCATAGTTCAGATCAGGTAATGTTTTTGAAATTAATGAGATCTAGCAAGCATTAGAAGATATAATGAAACTTGCCGTGCTTTAATCCTTTATTGATAGATGCACTTTTTCAATTGCAGGCATGCGCAGGGCTGTTTAAGGAGCTGGAAGTGACCTTGTGTGACCTTCGCTTTATCTATGCCAAGTGCTTACATGGCTTTGCGGTGCAGCTGATGGAGGACTTTGTTGCACAAGGTAACGATACTTTTACTTGTTTTCTTTTACTACATTCCTGTTTTGTTGTCTTATCTCTGTCTCTTTGTTTCTTTCTTCTCTCTCTCTCTCTCTCTCTCTCTCTCTCTCTCTCTCTCTCTCTCTCTCTCTGTC
>LQRL01035568.1:5007-17837 GCA_001703475.1 Hydroides elegans
CTAAATTATTATTTTTTGACCATTTTTGTTATGTTAAACTTTTTTTGGATGCACTTATACGCCAATCCATTAAGACGCCATGTCGCACGTAACGTCATGTCACGGTATTCGTTTATTTTATATTGATTGTCAAACTGATAGCTCAAAGCGAAGAAGGATTAATCAAAACATGGTGTACATTTGTATGTTTTGAAAGCAATAAAGAGGATATTGTAATATCAAATCAATATGGAATGGTGCACGTCATACGTGATTATTTTTGAGCCGGGCCTTCACGGCCATTCTTAAGACTAACTTATGTTGATTCAATTAGAGTAAATTTGTAAGAATTCCTTTATATTTCGGCCTGTAATTAAAAATGGAAATGCACTATGTTACTAATCTTTAAATGATTTGAGTAATATTTGTTTGAACTAGGTTTTCAACTGCCTCTCACATAAATAAACAGGAATTCCCAACGAACGATTTTCAAAAGTTGGTTTAAAAATACTCACTTTGGTATGAAACTAATACATTTGCAGCTTAAAGTGACAAAATAATATTCCATAAAGTAAAATCGTTATTCCTTGCGTGCCAGTAGGGAAAGTCAGACAATCGTTGCGGGAAATAAAAAAAATGTTCTGTTGTGTGAAAATACCATCAAGGAAGATTTTGAAGGGCATCCCACGACCTATTTTTTAATATCGATTGGACCATAAAACTACCCGAATCGCTGAAATATGCAATAAATAATCAAACTTCGAAAATTCATTTTTACAAAAGAAGTTTCTATTTTTGTAGATAGATGACTTCATTATGTTTATTTGGATAGCTAGTATCTGGAGCGAAACACGCATACCTTTCATACAAAATTAAAATCATATGTCTTGTACAATGTATTTACTACGTGTTATCAATTTCAATGATGCATGCTTTGCTATATATCTCCGAATAAAATAAAAATAAAATTTTACATGCATTTTTAAAAATTAGAAAATTATTGAACAAGGTGTTCCTTGAATCCATACAGCTTGAAGGCGATTTGTGAAAAACAATTAAAAGGAACACCTTGTTTAAGGAACACCTCGTGGTATGCTCTTCAGATTTTCCAGCAAAATTTTCCAATAAATATTTACTTATAAATCGCTGGGTACACTTGTATGCATTTTCGCTATCCAACCTATGATAACCTATGATATCTGGCACTTAATAAGAAAATATGAAGGGTTGTAGAGCCCTAAGGGTGTGTAAGTTATGGGCACCGGAGGGGAGTGGTACTGCAAGATATTCTTGGTATGTATTTCATAAATCGGACAATTGAACCTTCGGACAGATGAACCTTCGGACAGATGAACCTTCGGACAGATGAACCTTCGGACAGATGAACCTTCGGACAGGTGAACCTTCGGACAGATGAACCTTCGGACAAATGACATGGAACCACTTTATTAGCTCTCTGCTTTATGTTTTAATTATATATGAAATCTATAATGCGACTCAACTATCTTATAAAGCTATAACAAAGTAGGTCTAGCTATGTATATTCTGCCAACATATTGACCTTTTTCTAGATCATATCAAATATTTAACATTAAATGGGATCTTATTCCATTAGTTATCGAGCAAAAAAAAATAATTTTGACAAACATAATATTCAAATATAGGATATAAAAAAAAGATTGCAGATAATTGTGCTTTTTTAGGAGCACATCATTTATCTAGTTAACTTTTAAGACACCCACCCCTAAATCAAAATGTCATTTTTCTTCGCCTTGCTGAAACCACTGACCGGAATCCCTGGCCCCTAATTGGCTCATTTAAAGGACTGGTGTGTCTCATTTATACTGCACACGTCATTGACGTCATCAATCAAGGCTCGCTATATAAAAGCACTGCATGTGACACATAATCAATACTCGTCGTGTCCACTGTGTAGTAGACTTCTACCTCACTTCGCTTTGAAGCAAATTATTGAAACTTAAGGTTTTATTAAATATTACATACATCTATTTTGTGACTTAATTATTTTATAAAGCTAACAAAGTAGCTATGCATATTTTGCCTACATGTTGACCTTTAGCTTTATCATATTAAATATTGAACATTAAATTGGATCTTATTCTTAAAGGTCTGTTTAGTATGAAAGTTTCGCCCTTAATTTTTCGCGCTAAAATATTTACTAATTGAAAATACGATATGTGAATGATTGTTTTATATTGTTTGCTTGCTGTTATCTGTATCATTGTTATGTTGGTTGTCATGCGTGAAAGTGTGATTGTATTATAACAAATGATTACTTAGTTATTGAATCTTAAGTAAAAATCGCCGCGATTTTCACAAATGATGCAATATCTTAGCAACCATAAGTCATAATGCAACCAAATTTTCACATATGGTAGATAACTTAAAGACATTTCATATAGTACCAAACAAACTATATAAAACAATCACTCTTATATCGTATTTTCAAATTGTAAATATTTTAGCGCGAAAAATTAAGGGCGAAACTTTCGAACTAAACAGACCTTTAAGTTATTGATAAAAAAATAATTACAAAAACATATAAGTTAAAGAATAGATTGCAGATAATTGTGTTTTTTTAGGAGCACTTTGTTCATCTAGTTAATTTTGAAATTTGTTACGTTGACAATCAGTTCGAAAGGCAAATAAAGTCATATTCCTCTTTATTATACGTTTTCTCTTTTGTAATACGGTCAATATACTCGCAAAACAGCCGAAAGAAATATTAATACACACAAAGGAAAAATGCATAAAGCCTTATCGCTAGTAATGTTTTCGAACCACATGAGATATCTTGGAATCGTAAAACAAAATATAAGCTTCATGTAATCACAATTTCACTTCATAATCAATAATAGTTTCCCCAAAGTTTATTCGAGTTACACTAACTAAATAAAAAACTCCCTAAAATAAAAACACATGAGTATAAGTACATGAGCAATACCAAATCTCTTTTACTCAGTGACGTTATTGAATAAATAGTGAACTGAGCCTTTGTGAATACGCAGGGTTTTTGTTAAAGCACTTAGCATTTTGTGTCTTCTATGCATATTGCTAGAAGCTTATTATAGTTTATTTGACCTCTGGATCTACGATTCAATATCCAGATATAGGGGATCAATAAATTCGGTAATAAACAAATTGGGTGCTCAACACTATATAATGAAGAAGTTAATAAATGGTTCATAGTCTTAATTTTACTAATATAATATATGAATTCATTAAATATAATAAAAAAAAACGATAACATTTAGAAGCATTATATTTGCAAAGCAAAATCGACTACTTCATGCACTTTGGTTTGGTGCTTCGATATATTGAAATGTGATATTATACAATCCGAAAGGCTTTCTGATTTTCGAAAAAGTCGGTTTACGTTGACGAACCGAAAACCATAACAAATCAGTGGCTATTCATATCAGGAATTTCTGTCATGGTTAATCGAGTTAATTGTATATGGAATTTGTATAAATAAATAAGGATATAAACATAAGAAAATTATACTCAATATTGAAGCCATTTGAAGTATAAATACTATTGGACCATTTTTTCTTATACATATCAACATATCAAAACATAATTGGATAATTTATCAAACAATACATCAAAATGAATGGGAAACAAACCATACCAATATTGGTTCTCATACTCTCAATTGGAATAGGTAAGATGAGTCAACATATTCTACATATTAAAGGTCTGTTTAGTTCGAAAGTTTCGCCCTTAATTTTTCGCGCTAAAATATTTACAATTTGAAAATACGATATAAGAATGATTGTTTTATATAGTTTGTTTGGTACTATATGAACTGTCTTTAAGTTATCTACCATATGTAAAAATTTGGTTGCATTATGACTTATGGTTGCTAAGATATTGCATCATTTGTGAAAATCGCGGCGATTTTTACTTAAGATTCAATAACTAAGCAATCATTGGTTATAATACAATCACACTTTCACACATGACAACCAACATAACAATGATACAGATAACAGCAAGCAAACAATATAAAACAATCATTCACATATCGTATTTTCAATTAGTAAATATTTTAGCGCGAAAAATTAAGGGCGAAACTTTCATACTAAGCAGACCTTAAAGCCACCATTAGTATTTAATTCAAAGTTTACCGAATGACGTTTTTGTTCTCTTTATTTTACATTCGAACATGTCATAAATTATCTCGCCATAAAGATAACTTAAATATATCATTATGGTGCTTTCAGACATGGTAGAAGCAATGTCTATGTTATAACATATTCTTTACAATAGCAACCAATAGCTACCAGAACGAGAGATAATTCAACAATCGCGCACCAATCGAAACCATCATTTTGACGGGTTAAATAGGCTATATGAACACATAAATCTCATTAGTTTTTACAGTCAAAATCATGTTTAATAAAAATGCTGTAGAAATGTCATCGAATAACTGTAACGAGAACTTGAGACCCATACATAGTAGCTTCTTTTCTGGAATATCACCCACCTATATAAAAGCTACTTCATTTTTATTTCATGAATAGCGACCGTTGCGGCCATTAAATGTTACCACTGCGACAGTCGTTTCGACATCTCGTGCAAAAATGGCGATAACTTCGACAAGGGCGAGAATCTTCGAGATCAGGACGAGTTTGGCAATCCCTGCGAATACTGCACGCGGGCAACCTATAAGATTCTTGGTAAATATAAACGTTTAATTTTGCTCTTCTGAACTTTTATTTTCTTTTGCTATATCACTCGTTCTCCTTCTTACCTTTCTCTTTTGTTTGCCTGTCTGTCTGTCTGTCTGTCTCTGTCTCTCTCTCTATCTCTCTTTTCTCTATCTTTCTCTTCTCCTCTCCATTCCCCATCTCTCTCTCTTTTTCTCTTTCTCTTCCTCTCTCTGTTCCCATATCCCCCCTCTCTCTCGCTCTCTCTCTCTCTCTCTCTCTCTCTCTCTCATATCTCTATTTCGTGTAAAGATGGCAATAATTTCGACAAGGGCGAGAATATTCGAGATCAGGATGCGTTTGGGAATCCGTGTGAATACTGCAAGCAGGCTACCTACAAGATTCTAGTTAAATATACACTTTAATTCTGTTCCTCAGAACTTTTCTCCTTTCCACTATATCACTCACTCTCTCTTTCTCCTTTTCCTTTTTTGTCTGTCGGTCTGTCTGTCTGTCTGTATGTCTCTCTCTCTTTCTCTCTCTCAAACTCTCTCTCTCTCTCTTCTTTTTCTTCTACTTCTTCTTCTTCTGGTAAATTATTTCTTCGCTTACTCTTCCTCCCAGTTTCTTTTGTTATATGTTTTCGTTTTTATCTACTATTTTCGTTGGGAGGACAGAACGATCGACTCATATGTTTATAGAAAGGTGTTCCCTCCAGATTCTAGCTATATGGATGAGCGAAATTGGGTCATCTTTCTACAAAAATAGGAACACCTTTTTGTAAACATATATTTTCGGATAATTATATGTTATACATCAATATCTCAATTGAGTTTATGCTCAAGCTAAACTTAAAATTTTACTTTTAAAACACTAGGTCGTGGAGTTACCTTCTGAACTCCTCTTGTCTCTTGCCCTACTTACCTTCACGACCTTCATTTATCGTTTTTTGCCTCTTTGATTTCAATCACTAACTTAACCTTCTCCCTTTCTCACAAGTTCATTATATCCAATTTGTATTCGTTTTATTCTTATTTATACGATAGGACGCACTGTGGTCCAGCGACGATGCGAAATCGAAACCTTTGACAAACAGCGTTACGGACTGAAAGGAAGCAACGACTGTGCTCCGTCCTGGTTCTACAATGTCGAAGGAGGTAAGTTGTCTGAAAGAGAAAGACATACTGATAAAATCATTTCTAAAATGAATACTGTTAGCAAATTATTTTTTTTCAAAAGCTTCCATTACTCGTTTGCGTTTTCTCGTTCATGCGTTTATCATTTATGCGTTAAGTGTTCAGCAGTTTAGACGTTGATCCGTTTAGGCGCTTAGGTATTTTTTGTGTACTGTTACCGACTCATATAGTTTCGTTTATGCGTTTGAAAAGGTTCGTTTAAGCGTTTGGCTACATCGTTGAGCTGCTTGAGTTGTACGGATATAAATGGTTTTAACTATATGTTTATAGAAAAATTTATAAAAATATGTCTATCATCTGTCGTAAACAAACGTAACCGAGCTATGGGTTGTTCCACCCCAAGAAGGATATATAGAGTGATGAGATTTGAAATGAATAAGATATTATGCAGAATTACCATGCGATACATTTTAATTGGTTTATTATTGTATATATTTAAAACATAAATCTAATTGCTTATTGTTTAGAAATCTGCATGTGCAACAAGAAGAAGTGCAATTCTGCTGGCACCGTGTTTGTCTCAATGGTTACTCTGGTGGCATCACTTCTCCTCAGCAAGTTTCTTTCATAAACGGTTTTGGAGATTTATGTTTGGATACAACTTTTAGCATAACTTGGTAAACTGTATTTTGGAATAAGGTGACAGAGTTTATCAAAGAGGGTTGGGGCGAGGGATGTTTCGGTACGGAATCTACATGAATTTTGGAGGCTTCACATTTTTCGTCAGCAAATTTCTTCCATAAGTGTATTTATCCAATTCGATTTTAACTTTGATGGAGAGAGAAGGAAAGTTATGAGTTTCTTCTATAAGCGGTTTTGCTGAACCTTTTGTTATAGGAGGTTGGGTGTGGGGTGGTAGGCGCTGGTTGTTATATCAAATCGTGTTATATACAAGGGATGTTTGATACAGGGTCTATTGAATTTCATGGGGGTTCTATTGGATGAAATGAAATTTATACGTCTAAATATAATGGATAAAGACTATAAAAGAGGTGTTTTCTATATACGAGAATATTATGCACTTTTTCATTAATGGAAAGTAAACTATTAAATAAAGTAATCATGTCATATCGCAAAATGGCCCTGCTTCAATGTACTTTTTAGCTACAATGTCTTCAACTAATGTTCTTCCTTATAAAGTAAAGCCGATGTCCACTTAAATGTCAAGTTATTCCATTTGGGTATTAGAATAGTACGTTATGACAAAAAAGTTCTAATATCAATGAAAAACGGACTCCGTTTTAGAGCTTTTCAAAGAATAAACAAAGCTCTGGTCGATTAAATGCATTAAGACACGAGTTTGTTACATATTTATAGATAATTTGATTTGGAATTACTTCAATTTATACATCTCCTTCCAAGTAGTGGATTTATAAATACTTGTTTGGTAAGCTGTTCATTTTCTCATAAATATTTAGCTCAATTAGACGATAATAATTAAGTGTATGCATTTAAACTTATTTTTATTGTACAGAACTATACACATGATGCACTATTTTGTGTTGAACAAATCTGTGATAAAGAATTTGTTTTAGTATGGTGTTTTCTAATTTCAACGTTTAATGTTTACTCATTCTGTATAACCGATTAAAATATTGTAACTAGGCAAAATTCCAAACATGTATAATTACAGGCATTTTGAAAATGTTCTGTTTGATAATTGAACTGTTCTGAGGGCATTACCCAGGAAATTGGTATTATTTTGATCAATAAAAATAATTTCATAATTGCAGTTTGTATTTTGAGGAATAGTGCAATACCAAATAAAGATAAATTAGTTGTTCTAAATAAATCTTATTTATTTATTTGTGTTTTTTTTTGCGATAACAAACATTCATAGCAGTGGTTTGAACAACAACAATACACGTATATACGAAAACAAAAAGCAACTTTTCTAACAACATAATGCAAAAAATCAGATGTACAAAAAATACCTCTTTAGAAATATCATACTCAATTGTAATATTATTTCAGAATAATGATAATTTTAATGTCGCTCAAATAGAGACTGAATTTATATGTCTCGATACTGTAACAATTAGCAAAGATAGCAGTTCTGCCTTTATTCATTAAAATGAATAAATTTATGTATTATTCATTAACAATATAACTAAATTTTAAGCAATATAGCATATCGGTAAGAAAATGCATTAAGAAGCATAGCACAATAGGTTAGCAGTTTAAATGGTTTACAATATCCCCAAACCTTAAACCCCCTCTCAATCATAAGCGCCCTTCCCCTTAGTCCTGTGTGTCAGTCATCCCAAACCGTAGTCCCCCGATTAATTTTAAACTCAAAAATGATATAACAACACATGTTTACTAACAACACCAACAAATACTGTTGCAGATATGCTTGTGTGGTTTGAATCAATCAACAATAAATACTAATAGCTAAACATCTATGTACACTGACAAAAATGAGATTCAAAAGCAATAAAGTTGTTCAAAAATATAAATCTTGGTTAGCTGCAATATACGTTGAGGAAGAGAAATATAAAACGTACAATGCTGCATGTGTTTTGGGTTGCGTTTATACAGGTCCTTGTATTTTGCAGGTAATTGAAAACCACGAAACGGTTTTGAAAGTTATGAATAATAAAATAAACATACTTTCTATTTATAAACTCATGCTGGAATTATGAAAGATATTTATTTATGTTATGAATACAAAACAATCAGACAGTCAATGCATTGATGATAGAACAATACATTAAGATATAGCTTAACAGTAATTGCAATTAGTAATATATTTTTTCAACAGCTGTTCTAGTGTCGGTTAGCATGCGTATACATATGAATCTTCAAGTCCACTTTTTGCTGGAATCCTTTTCCACAGTATGGACATAGATAGGGCCGGAAATTGGCATGTGTACGCATATGCGTATGCAAATTAGATGCGCGGTTAAACGCCTTTTTGCAGACTACACAGACGTAAGGTTTGACGGACGTATGGGTGAGACGATGCCGTGTGAGGTTGCCTGCAAAATAACATAAATATATAAGATTTACTAGCTATGCGTGATATTACATTAACTTTCGAAAAGTTGACAAAAGTTTTATTTAAGAGTATATTTCTAAAAACTAAATGAGTACGTTATTGAGGTGTTTATGAAAGCAATAAGATTTGATGAATGATTACATTTTATATAACAGATTCATTTCGACCTTAAAAAATCGACTTTCGTTAACCTGTCCAATTTTACTTTTTTTTAAATAAATGAAACGTATTTATAAAGTTTTTTTACCTGGTTGACGGAATGCTCGCGAACATATCTCGCATTGAAATGGCTTTTCTCCAGTATGGATTCTCTACAAAAGAAAATTGTATCAAAATATATGTTGTTTGTTTATTGCTTATGTATTATAAACAATAAATTTGAAAGGATGTATGCAAAAGGATAAATGTTTAACTATATTTATATGCATAATGAATCCCTATTGAAAAATTATCATCAACGCGAAGTTATAGAATTTCGAAAAAAAGGATTGAAATTAAAATCCGAAAAAAAAACTTCAGTAAAGTGGTAAATTAAATTTTACGCATTACACATCAAACAATGCACATCAATAAATCAATAATTCAACTTTTTATCGAAATACAGAGGGTGTGAGCTAGGGAGTCCTTAAGATAACCTTTCCCTATTACACAACTTATTATTTTCTAGCTGGTTTGCGATATTGAATATATATTGTATTGTCACATTCTTGCTCGAGTGAAGAGCACATCTAACTGATGGTTTTATGGTGTACAAAATCAATAATCTGTATAATCAAATCAAATCTACACTTGAAATCAAACTTTTATTTATTTCCGGTTAAATTATCTTTTCCCGAGAGCATCCCTCCTTTGCGGTTTTGTGGTTAACATTTTTATAGGAATATTTATTATTTTGATTAATTTTCGACTGATTAGAAAGTTTCCCTTAAAATTGGTAACTTTGCACAAAGACAAAAGAATCATATTTTTCTGTCAATTGTAACAATAGCTAACAATGAATGTGAATTAGTTCGGGGGAAAGGTACTTAACCGACAATTTTGAAACATCGATCATACCTAAGTCGAGTTGCTTGCTTTGATTGATATATTTAATCAATTTGAAATTGTTTTAGATAATTTATCTTAGGCCGCGTTCACGCTATAAAAGCTCGAAAACCGAAAGCTCAAAATCCACTTTTGTATATAAACACAGCCATATATCCCTTCTGTTCGCGCAAAAAGCGGTCTTTTTTGGATTATTTTTTAGTCTTTATTTTGTGCACACAATATCTTAGCTACATTATATTATATCTCAACCAGTGGCTGTCTATTAAATTTTGGTTGCATTTAGGATGATATTATAATTCATATTTAGTTTAGTTATTAATAAGTGGGGATTTCTTGAATTAATATGGAGCTTAGTACGAAACAGCCTCAATAGAATCTTTATTAAATTCATTATTTTAAGAAATGAATAATACTGGATATGCTTAATTGTTTAGCTTCACAACCAAATACACATCGGTATTATGTGGATCAGTAAATTCCAATGAGATCTGCAGATATTCCTTAGAAACTTTTGATTTCCGGTCCAGAAGATATACCAAAATTGGCATTTGCCTTATCTAAATTCTTCCTATTTAATACTATGCACAGTAATTAATTGACTTTTATGGAATTTTGGAACATCATCAAAAAGGCTCGCATAAATAAGCTAATGCCTCATCAAAACACCCTCATCAAATTACCGTTTGATTGTTTGATAAATTATCAAAATGGATAAAGACTATGGACATTTATATCAGGAATATTAAGGAAAATTAAATCAAAAGGATCAGCTTGATTATCCATATCTTAAGGTGTCTCTCATTTAATAAGGTTCATTGTCAATTTGTTTTGCTTTATGGTATCTAAAAGGTATATGAAACAATTGATATTTTCGATTTATAGAGACAAACAGATTTAGCTTATCTGATGTATGTGCCAAAAACTTATCCACAAGTCATTGATGAGCAGGGTCAAATGACATATTTTGGTCGACCTATATATTTGTTTACTCTATTTCATAGATAGGTTGCCTTAACAATACGTTATGTAATGTTTCTAGCGGGACATATTGGAAACATTCAATGTCTTTTCTTGTGTTTTCCAGCTATTTTAATTTTATTTTATGTACAATGTGCATTTAAAGTTTCTTTATAAACAGTTTACACAATGCAATGATGATCGATAGTATGCATAAATGCATTTCAAAATGCTTTTTTTTTATTGCTAGATAGATTTTTTTTTCAAAATTGTTACTTATCAATAAAAAGTGGTAGGAACAAAATATAAAATGTCTATAACTCATTATAACTGTGACATATGTATTTGTCGAATCAGATCCAAAAAGTTTCCGACCTATAGGTGTCCTTTTGCCTAATATCAATTGTGGAAAATGTATTGACGCGCCCTTTTTGAACGGATTTTTGTGGGGGCGAATATCCCATTTTTCACATTAAGATTTATGATGTCATAGAAGTTATGCTGACATTTAGAAATGATAAGATTTTACTCGTAAAGGGGGAAAAGACAAGAGAGAAGCATGTAAAGAAATGCAAATGCGAACATTGGATGTTGCGTGCAGTTCTGCAACTGAAAAAGATGTGAAATGATAATTATGAACATTTACATACTAGCACTACGTTCTAGAAAGGCCAGGCATAGAAAGAGTATTATAAAAAGTGAAACTTGTTAAATTAATGCATACGATTAAAGTATAATACAAACATATTTGCATTTCAATAAAAGATTATAAAATGAAGTGGATAATTTTAAAATATATGTACTTGAAATATGTGGGAAAACAGGCAAATTAATATTTCTGCTGAATTAATTTAGCAAATTGTCACTCATAGAAATCAGAATTATATGAAGGGATCTTGCATTAGAATACCAAAATAGGGAATTATATGCCCTGCACATTACTCATTTAGGGTGCGTTCACTCAAACAACAAATACAATGAAATTAGTAGCTCGAAATTAAAAGCTTGAAAGCCACTTTTGTATAAAAAAAACATAGCGGACTTTTTGTCATTATTTTCTAGCTTTATTTTTGCGTAAACGTGGCTTTATGAAAATAATCAGTTTAAAATTTGTAAAACCTAATTATCAGATGAGATACATGTAAGTTTAAATTGTTTTATTAAAAATGATAAATTTTGGGAAGTAGTTTAAACAAGCGTTGAATGATTTAGCTGGCATTTTTATTTCATTATGCAACAAATTGATCACATTTAACCGAAAACATAATAAAAGCCATATTTTTTTTAAAAACGCTGAAATTATTTTTCTAACGTTTTGTCGCACTTTATTTTAATCTTAATTATTAGTAGTTTTGATGCACAGGGATTTTCTATGCGAATATACTCATAAAAAGAATACGTTGTTAGCGATTGAAGCATATGAAACCATAATTGCTAGGGAATTGCCATGTTCATTTACAACTTTATATATGATGTCGTTACATCAATAAGTAAAACAGAACCGATACACTTCTGCTATTAATGTTTTTTTTTTTCATTTTCTTGTTTGATTTTTTTTACAATTTTGATTTATAATTTATAACGAATACATTTTTTGTATAAATACGATCCGCACGTCCACATCTAGACATATTCGATTGAATATTAGAATGCCCCAATGGTCGACCCCCAAAACATCCCTCACTATTCCTCATCCCATGAATAATTCCCAAATAAAGTACAAATCCACCTGTACCATTTTTTCAATTGATGAACAAATTTTATTATTTTAAACTTTTTAGAATATTTTTTACATGCAAATGTATTTGTTTTGATTTCGAAGTCTCTTGGTGGGTTTCTGATCACGGTTTTAGCTACAAGCGACGCTTGAGCGTTGCTCAAGCTAGCATTTGGGTTGCAGATCACTTGCTTGACTAAAAGTAATTGAGCCTTGCTCAACACCAATTACTTATTTTTTAAACGTGAAATATTTGTTCA
>LQRL01035581.1:27920-38128 GCA_001703475.1 Hydroides elegans
TAAACTGAAAGCTCATCTATTTCAAAAAACCGGATAGAACAGTTTTTAATAAGTTGTGATTTTAGTGAACACTTGACGTTTTAGTAGTTATGTAAAGTGCCTCAGAATATTCATATAGATTTGGCACTATACACCTATTAACATTAACATTAACATTATAATATAATCAATCATACTAATATCAATGGGACGACATAAACATTTTATACAGTTTGGCTATATTTTGGCGGTGTTCATTTTTTTTATTCATGAATATTAACTTTTTCGTATAGCAGTGTCATTAAATTGCAGAAAACTATAAAGTTCTGGTTCTGGTGTTAACATGATGTATTAGACTATTAGTTGGCAAAGAGACTGTAAATTAAAAATTATACCCATAATTCAATGAATATCTTATCATTCATTATCGTATTGTTGATTGCAACAATAATTGTAAGACTAGACTATACTATTTGTATCCCGATTCAAAACCATTGAGGTGATATAAGCGTTTGGATGTTTATACTCGTTTATTCAATAGGGAAAATGTGATTTATGAGAACTGCTCAATTTATATTTTATACAGTTGACAGACGACTCATGAAAAATCGGAGCGCTATCGGTGACCACTTTTTTGAATGATCGTCCAACAGGATAAATTATTCTCCTAAACCATATTGCAAGGGGTAACCGCGACGTAACATTATGTATGTATGATATACTTAAGGACAAAAAAGATGCACCATTTATTCATTTTGCATTTTTCTCATAAATAGATTTATTTCAGTCCCATTTTTATGAAATTAGGCAAGTATATTCAACAGAGTGTTAACTGCTATATCATATATTGATTTGTGTGTACTCTGTACCAAAGTGTCAATACTCGATCGAATGTGATATATACTTATCAGGGCCCTGTGGTCATATCTCCTTTCTCTATGGCTTTCTCATGTTACCGTATAGTATAAGAAAGAATAAGGTCAAGTCAAGAAGAAAAATTGATGACGATCAATGATTAAAGATGCCACAATTTTCCGAATTTGCAAGGGAGCGAGCTGTAGGCAGGGTTAAGTGTGGAGCATTACACAATGTTGTTGCAAGGCATTTTAACGTCCATCGGAAAATATTGTAACGTCTCGTTAGAAATTTAGAAGAAACCAGATAGATCCGCAATTGTCCATATTCCGGTGGGCCGCAAGTAACGACAGCTAATCAGGATCGCGAAATTTGCACCACATACATTGACAATAAGTCGTACAGACAGCGGGGACAATTCATGTTCGGCATAATCCAAGGATAAGAACCAAAACTGGTTTACGATGTTTGCACGAACATTTTATTCGGCTATGAAAAACCTTCGTTGGTCCTGTACGTGATAAACAAAGATAGCGCATACAGCGGTGTCGTGTTTAGTGACGTCTCGCTCCTTCTATTGTACCAACATTAGGCACGAGAGAGGGTCTACCGAAGACCGAGAGAGCGGTATCATTACCCATGCGTCCAGCAGATTGATGGCTCGCATACCGAACCATCAAATCAATTGACTGAGTACGTCGATGCCAAAACATATATGCTCAGTGATCGACGCATGCGGTACCCATACACGCTACAAGCAATCATGAGTAAGTAAAGGTCTAAAAACTAAAAATCGGAAAATGCCGGAGTGCGTGATATGATGTCTAGTTATGACAAAGTTATCTATAACAAGAACATGCAATTGTTGAGAGTATTGTAGACATATAAGTCCATATTGAGTAAAAATGTGAATGAAATCCATCTTCTACTTGTTTCTGTGTGAATTTTTAACTTTTAATGGTGCTGAACTTCTGTCCTTAAGTATAAATAAAAAAATAGGAATATCACTTAATTATATAATACTTTTTATGATAAGCAGTGAGCAAACATGACACAAAACAGTATTGCACTTTAAGTGATTTACGAAGGAATGGTATCAAACGACGTGTGACGAAGTTGTTTCGTCATGATTTATTTGATATTTAGTTGTTTCTAGATATCCATCATTTGATTAAATATTCCAGTATTTCATAACAATTTTAGTATGAATGATTCATAAATGTTTTTGGTCTCATTTATTTTTTGAATATAGACTTAATAGACTTATAGACTTAAGTAAGTCATTACTTCACATTTAGGACATTACAATAGATAAAATTGCAGTTAAAGGTAGGGGCAACGTGTTCAAAATCATTTAGAGGCTGTGCCCTTTTGGGACAAAAATACGATACAGAATATATTTTAACAGTTTTTGGGAATGATCACCGTCCCCGCTTATCTTATTACTATTTATACTATATCATTGCTGAAAAATCAATCAAGGACATAATCAATATTACACCCTCGGAACATTATTTCTTATATGTCGTCATTGTGAAATATTATATATTAGGACGTTGTGTCAAATATAGTCCAAGTTATCAAAGTAGGAATGACATCAATTCGCAATACGAATATTAAATAACATTGCCAAATATCAGAGAAGTGAATCGGAACATATAATTTTCGTTTTAAAAATTGCATAAAGTGGATTGAATGATTGATATGAAATAATTTTCTCGTGAATGTATTTACCATTCCTCAATATTCTTACAAACAGAAACAGTTTTTACATATGAAAGTAATATCAAAATAAAATGGCCAAGAAAATAAAACAATGCAGTGATTATACTATAAAACACATATGGATTGTTCGGACTATTTGTTAAAATAGGCTAAATCGGAATTATATATCTAAAGATGCAGTGCACCAAGGCCATTCTTACGAACTTAATTACGGCTTTTGTGCGATAAAATTTGTTGTATCGTTGCATAGCCATTACGCACTGTATCCCGGAAAATTATTAGAGAAGACACCCAGAAAACAAATTTTGCTTTGCTATCTAACAGTTTGCACATGTATACAACAGAATAAAACAAACACTCAAATATCGAAACAGATACCCACTGGTTTACTATCTTGACGGAAACATAAAAAAAACTATATCAGCCTCTGGGCATTTACACATGACACGTGAGTTCTTGCTCGCAGGATGCCATTAATTACAAATAAATTATACAAAAAACTATAAAGCCGGGTAATTATTAAATAAACACACATTGAATTTTATTTTGTTAATTTAGAATCATGCTATTTTATTTATCAGCCATCTCATTTAAATGATCTAATATCCATGCATAATAAATGTGGTGACAAATCATTAGAATTCTATAAAAACATGATATCATCCACATTGCTAGTTCTCGGACGTGATATCATTGATAAGTGGTCTAACTCAGTCCAACATAATACATTTGTGAAAAAAAGGATGTTGAAGTGACAGGATGACACTTTATTTGGTTGCAACTGGTACCTGGTACATTGTGACTTTATCAAAACTTAACAATGATTAAATAGTCCTTAATACTGATTGATGATTAATCTGTTAATACCAACTAATTTATTGTCCTGTGCCTGCCACGTTGCAATATAAGTGTTGGCCATGGCCCAGTAAGATAAACTGCTCGAAAAGTCAAAAACAATGTACTTCAACCTATTAACACAGCTGATTTTATGGCATATTAACTGTATTTTTTATTTTAAACACTAAGATGCTTTCCGAAGATGGATAAATGTTCTACTTTAAATGCGACCTCTTGCTGTAGCTCTATTGTTTTTTTATCTACATAGTTATTGTGTGTAATTAATTGCTAAATATGTTTTTGAAGCGATGCAGTTGAAATAAATGATTATTTATTTGTACATGGGATTTCATATTTTACTAAATATTAACGGTTCTTTATAAAGGATCACTAAGATTTCGTAAGATTTGTCTCACAAATTTGTTGAGATCACTCAAAATAAGTTACTTAAGCTGATAATCTCAAAGTGCAATGATCACATGAGTTGATTATTAGCAAAAAAATAGAAAATTCTCAAACATATTATACCATATATTTCATAGTCTGAGTAACTTATTGGATGAATGTGAGCTAAAGTTCCCTAGATGTATGATAGAATATAGAACACGGGATTTTGTTAATATGTTTATATGGGACGATTTGTTAGTAATGATGTATCACACATTCGCAATTTATGTGTTTATTTGATGTTGTTTTAGATAACCGGACACGGTTTACTTGTATGAGATGTCAGTTAATTTTCTCCTTGCTATATTTGCGCATTCACTAGCAAATCGGAAATTCGGTTTTATCTGTATTTCCAATACACACAGAGGGCGCAATAAAAACGAGGATGTAAAATATCCTTGCATTGCCTAATAGGAAATTCATTAATATTGTTGAATAATAGCTATGTCAGTCAATGCCTGAAAAAAACATAACGTTATCCATTTAACACGTCTCATTAAAGGTATAGTACAAATTGTCACCGGTAAAACATTTCTGTGTATGATTAATAGCAAAGCGGAGGAAATGGGTATAAGTGGGAGAAACTTTTGTTGGATATTTAACTTATTTGTGCGACTAGTTATTTTTGGAGTAGGGAATCTTTATCTAAATACAAGTAAGAAATAATATACGCACGTTCCGGAAACTTATGGATTCATTAAGAAACAATTTTCAAGACAGATTGAAAACGATAAATGATTCAATAGAGATATAATTGAAATTTTAAAAAAGCAAATTAACAACAAGGATCATTAGACATTGTAACGATATTCATTAATCACTTCTTTGTTTACAATACAGATAGCAATTCATAAAATCTAATTTCAATCAATTTTGTTTTTATCTAGACAAACCAAAATGTTTTATAACACGTAGATTGAAGCTTAAAATAAGAAGCCATGTTCAAAGTACAATTATTATTACCTTTGCCAAGAAATCAATATTTATAGTGAAATATTCAGATATCAATATACATCATGGAAATAAATACGTGTCTCACTGTCCTTACTTGAATTCAACAGTGTACATTTCGCGATATTGTTTAAAGGAGGCTTTGTTGCTAGCAATGCATCGATTTTGTCTAAATGCCTTATAATCAGTAACCTCTCATCGAAGTCCCTTTGTATGTGTTTGCCATTTCTACTGATAATAGGATGGGATAACATTTGAGGAGTGCACAAACAATGTCTAATCATTTCGAGAAGACATAACGCAAGGACAATGTCAGTCAAAAAGATTGTGTCTCTATGACCTGATGTCTGAGCCAACAATTGCAATAAGCAAACACGTAACATGTAGCTTTTGATTCTCGGCTTATATCCATATTTCCTATGGGTTAAAACCCCTTCAGTCTTTAATTTTTTGAAAACATCGGACTTACGGTCATTTAGTTTTTCAAACGATAACATGTAGTCCTTATAGATACAGAACTGCGACAAATATTTTGCCATTCGAAATCCACGTTTGATTCCCTCGGGTAAATATTTTATTAGGTCATTTTCTATTTCACCCGTGTCAATTGTTTCTTCATATTCTTCATAGTATATATCCCTTGTCAAACGAAAGACAGATCCCATAGCAATATTTTCACTAAGTGTGTGTGGAAGATATGCTTCAGCTGAGGGAATAAATTTATCATACATTTTGTCTTCGGAAGTCACTTGAAAGACTGGCACAATGTCTGTTGTAACCCCGAACTCTTTGTTGCTTGCACCATTTGCTCTGTATTCCATAACAAGACAAAAACCCGCGTTATGCTGTTGTAGATATATATAATTCCATTGGTCCTGAAGCCCTAATGTCAATCTATGCCATGACCTGTCTAATATTGTAGTTACATCATCAATGACTTCTAGGATGGAGTAGTGTCTAAAATATCCAGGTAAAACTAACAACAAAAAGTCACATTCATGAGGTAAGCCTACTTTAACGTTTGATTCGATACTTCCTGTGCGTCTAATAGATGCATTCTTGTATCGTATATTCTTTTTCTTCAATTTTCTGACAAGTCGTTTTACTATGGTCTCTATATCGTTATAAATAGAACTGTATCGTGGATCATTAACACTAACATGCACCTTTTTATCCAGTTCAAAACCAAATGATTCTAATTCTTTAATAGCATCCTCATCCTGTTTTCGGTATTCTCTTATAAATTTTGAAACATTGAAATGTCGACCTTTCACTATCTGTACTTTGCAGTATGTGTATTGAGATACACAGCTTCCCATATTGAATATTACAAATAGCGTTTAGCACCTTTTTTCTAAAAGTTTAAACGAATATCATCAATTATGTAACTAATTAGCAATTATGCCGAATGGTAAACAAACATGAAACTTATATTTTGAACGTGATTGTATGTATATTTGTGGTGTTTAGTTACCAGATTTTCTATATATCCGAACACATATAATGACTTACATGAAATGTGAACCATTATAACTATATCACTTCTTTATCGTATCACTTCTTTATCACTTCTTTACTTAAGTGCTTTATAACCCATGACATTCTGCACGTGTTACCACTCAAGTGTTTACGCAATGATTTCATACCGTTAAGTATGAAAGATGAGTTTAATATGTCAAATGTGATGCATCACACGGATATCGTAAATCAAGGGATGATATAAAGTACTTGATTGTCTAAAATAAGACCAAGAATTTATCAATTAATCTTATTTCATCGAATGAAAATCATGATATAGGCGCATCATCTGGTATAGACTCACTTGTATCAATTGTATTATTAAGGTTTTTGTTTACAAATGCAGACATGTTTATACATCGGTTTTCGAGGATAATCAAATATCAATAATACTGTCGATTAATTTGCAGAGCCTAAAAATCGATCATATCATTTTAATATACAATAATTATTACTGCAATATAATAATTGTAACTGCAACGATGCAACATTAAATGCTGTATATGACTGTGAATATTATACTACTATTTTCTTTATTTGCAATATTGGATTTCGAACATGGTCAAATGGGTTGTGAAATTTGCTTTTTGTAATTAAGATAGTGCCATGCTTATGACTTTGAGACCTGACAAGACACTTAAATGTGACAAAACTTTAAAAATGTTTAAATTAAAATGCACATTTTATGTACCATATAAGTTCATCAAACATATGCCATTTGAAAAGAAACCTTTGCATAAGTATAAACACAATTTTGTTTCAAACTATGCTTATATATTTGTAAAATAAATTCATAACAACCGAAAAGGTAGATATGAAGAAGCTAACTATGCCGAAGGGAACCGTTGTTGACAGGATGCCCTCTGTGATATTCTAGAATCGTTGAAAACCCTGTAAGATATATTGTTTCACTTATTTGAATTGTTGAACTATGTACATTGTATATACCGATTAAAACAATTAAAAAGATATATAAATTTTAATCGAATCAACATAATCATTCATAGACCTTTTTCAAGATTACAGCAAAGGCTAAATCAATTGATATAGTATGGTGATCATTGCATTAACTATAACAAAGGATTCTTTTCCTGAATACTTTATTACTTATAAGAGTTTAGTTTAAATCACAGCTAATGCACAACAGCTTAAAAAATGAGAATATTGATAACCCAACGCGCACAAATATAGATAAAAAAGATACCAGATAATAACTGATTTCCAGTTTTATTATATAATAATTATAAATACACAAATCGATAGGGTAATTGTTGATTGATATTGTAATCACAGATAGGAATAATATGCAAAGATATGTTATCATTCTTTCATTCCAAACCTATCTGAGGTAAACTTTCAACACAACATGAAAATTTGCATACAAATTTTATCAAGCAAGTTTAAATTTGATATTCAATCTAATAAAAAAAGCAATTAATCAATTGAAAGAAATATATTGAGATAATACTTCATAGGATAATTGTACAAAATCAATTATTTTTCTGTATAAAGAAAAACCATGATGTCGAAGACAACGCAAAATGTGATCATCATCATCATCATCATATTGTGTCTTTATGGTGCCATTATCTATATGAATATTTTCAGTGACACCTTACAAAACTAAAACAAAGTTCTAAACATTTAGAGTCATAAACACATTATTTTAATACTGATATGCAGTTGAAAATAAAAAATAGTCTTTATTTTTTTTTGAAACTAGAATAATTCGTAATTCTACGTATATGGATAGGAAGTTTATTCCAGAGTGTAGGCGCTGCTACGCTAAAACGTCTGTATCCATATGATTTGGTATTGAAGCGCGGGATGCTTAAAATATAATGTTTTCCCATGGATCATAAGCACCTGCTGTGGGTTCTCAACTGCACTAATTATTTAAGATACTTTTGCGCTAGGCCATGAATGATCTTGAAAGTCACTATCTGAATTTTGAAATATATCCTTTGGGAAATCGGTAGCCAATGGAGATCATACATTTTAGGTGTTATGTGATCATATTTTCGCACACGTCGGACCACGCTCGCTGCCATGTTCTGTATAACCTGTAACCTCTTGATCTGCTGCTTCGGAAGGCCGTAAAGCAGAGAATTGGCATAGTCCAACCGCGACGTTATGAGTGCGTGGATTAGAGTTTCACGGGCTTCGGTTGTTATGTATCGACGTATAGTAGAAATCTTGCGTAGTTGTAGAAAACACGCGCGACAGGTGTTTGTGATATGATTTTTCAACATCATGTGTTTGTCAAAGATCACACCGATGTTTTTTTTGCCGAGCTTGACGTGAACACCGCTGTATCACCTATGTTGACCTTGGCAATACTCATTTCTTGACCTTTACGCGCGGGCGTTATAATCAAAACCTCGTCATTGAGTTTGAGAAAGTTCTCTGTCATCCAGTGTTTGATATCACGCGTACAGGTCTCAATTCTTGCAAATGCAAGCCTTAGGTCATCATCATTGTTCGGAACAAATGAGACATGCAGCTGTCCATCATCAGCATAGAAGTGGAATCGAAGGCCATTTCGTCGGATGATGTCGCCAAGAGGGATGGTATAGAGTTTATACTCTTCTGCCCGATGAGTGAGCCCTGCGGCTCGCCGAATTCGAGCACTATCGATTCCGAGGATGCGTTGCCTACGTTCACGTCTTGCGTGCGACCACGATGAGAACTTTCAAACCACTTGAGCGTTACATCGTGTAGTCCTATTCGGTGTTGTAGCCTCGCTGTCAGAACGTTGTGGTCTAGGGTATCAAATGCTGCTGATAGGTCCAGCAGCACCAATACCACACCTCGTTTAATATCCAAGTCATTAAGAATGTCATTTTGTATCCGAATGAGTGCTGTTTCGGTGCTGTGTCTCGTATTGTAGAGGCTCGTTGATATTGTGTTTTTTCCATGTGTTGATTCAACTGGGTGATGGTTGCTTTTACAATAATTTTGGTCAGAAATGGGATATTCGAGAAGGGTCGGTAATTCTTCAACTCGTTGTGATCTAGGGTTGACCTTTTCAGATGTGGCCTGACTATTGCCCTTTTCAAATTCTATGGGATAACTCCAGGCTGAAGCAAGGCATTTGTGATGTTAGTCAGTATCGGTAGTAGATCATCGAGTGCCGCCTTAAGAAGACGTGTCGGAATCGGGTCAAGTGAGCAGGTAGCATTACTGGCCTTTGTGATGTATTCCTTGATATCCTTGATTGATATTCAATCAAATGCTGTGAGCACCACGGGCGCCTCAGGCTCCTGTTGCACATTATATCCGTTTCGTTTTACACTCAGATATTCACGTATTGTTTTCAATTTGTTGACAAAAAAACTTGTTAAATTTATTTGCCAAAGACTCATTTGATTCACTATCCGGTAATTTTGTATCCGATTGAGAACACATCAATTCATTCAAAATTCTAACAAGTTGTTTCTTATCTTTTTCACAATCTTCAATCCTGTTTGTGTTATATTACCTTGTTTCATTATTGATCATTTTTAATAGTTCATTTCTTACTTTTTTGTATTTATTTTTCAATGATTATATTTTCTCACTTGTTTTATCATCTTGGTTTTCTTTTTGGTTTCGTTTAATTTTTATCCATGAATTTTCGAGATTTCTACGTTCTTGCTTTTTTGCTTGTATTGCTGTTGTTTTAGCTATTTTGTGAACCGGCCGTTTTATGAATGATCCGAACTCACTTTCTAACACTAGTAAAATATTAAAGCTGTTGTTGTTGTCCCATGTTTCTTTTGCCCTTTATAATTTTTAACAAATTTCAATAATTCTAGTCGATAAAATGATTCTTATGGATTTAATATATTTGATATATTCTGAACTTTGTTATTTTTTTAATTAATATATAAATGTATTTGCATAATTTGTTAAAC